>JAUTDX010002065.1:0-69201 GCA_030844895.1 Ambrosia x helenae
AAATTATAGAAAATCCACCTACACATTAAATGTTAATATACCAATGTATTGTATAACCACAAACGTTGTGTAATAAATTAAATTTTATGTGTATTGGAAGCTAATTAATAAATTATATTTTATGTTTATTTAAATTTTTAATGCAAATCAACATAAACATAAAATGAAACGTAAAATATAATATAAAATATTATATATACAGAGACAATCAAACAATAAATTTATTCATACGAAAATCACGTCATGATTCCTTTAATCGTGTAATTGACAACTGATTTTAGGAAAGTCGTAAAAATGGTAATATCAATAATCAATAAATTAGATTAAAATCTTAATAAATAACATCAAAATCATAATAAATAAATAAGATTAAAAATCTTAATAAGTTACCATAATAAATAAGATTAAAAATCGATTCAAACAATAAATTTATTCATACAAAAATCACGCCATGATTCCTTTAATCGTGTAATTGACAACTGATTTTAGGAAAGTCGTGAAACTTGATATCATTCAAATCAATGACATTAAAACATCCGCGTTTCAAATTGTCTTACCAATTATCTACAAATTATTATTGACAATATTTAAAATTAGCACACTTATTGAAATGATTTTGATGATTATCGTTTAATGACAATTGATTTAAAGAAAGTCATAATATAAAAATTAAATTCGGTCAACAATAATAAACGTTAATGGATCAATACTAAAGTTTATTGTAAATGGTAACCTACCATTCTTAGGTATGAAACGTTTTTGTAAATAATAATTAGTGCACTTTATTTTGGTTTTAGTATAATTGAATGATTGATTGAATTTATTATTATTTTTGAGAAAAAATATTTATTATTCTTAATAATAATACACGTTAATTGTAAAGTTGTATAGTAAGTTGGTAACTTACCATTCTTATTTTTAATCGATCGTATATTATCAATCAATTATGACTAACATTTTAGAAATCTAATTTACTCCATAAATTGATGACCAAAATATGCCATAACTGTGTAAATTTCATTCGATTTTAGAAATCTAATTTCAAAACACCAAACCTTATTTCTCAAGTTACACTATAAAATTAGATAACGATAAATTCATAACAATTAGATAACTATACATTCATAACATATCTTTTAGAATAAAAGATTTATGTAATAAGTGTTAAAAAAACTTTACTTGTTAATCGATTTCTACACATTGTATACATAGATAGATGTTTAAAATGCATGTTTACAGTATTCATTGACTTACCATTTCTACTGGTAATTGATTCTATATTTTGAATAATATACAATTGAATGCTTTATTAAATTTATTAAATTTGTATAGTAAAATGATTACTTACCATTCTATATTTAGTATTTTGGGAGATAAGATACATAAATATAACTTCTAAAAATAAGATTCGTCTACAATTGTTTATATTTGTGTTTTAAATTGACGTCAAGACTATATTTAGTAGGAAAAGTCAAACATTGTTATTAATATGATTACGGAAAAATTAGTGTGGTTATATGGTATTATCAAAAAAAAATTATGTTTTTATAAAATCCACCTATATACATAAACGTCCATTACAATTATTTTTATATAATTATATTACTCATTAATTTAATTTGTTAGTGCATTCAAGTTAATATTGGGTAAAAAATTAATGAGATTAAATTATGGTAAACCTAAATTACGGATTAAATTGATTTCATATTATAGATTAAATTGATTCATAATCAGTCATACATAAATCCGGTCAATAAATTATGGTAAGTCTAAATTACGGGTTAAATTGATTCATAATCAATCACCCGAATAAAAAATTGATTAAATTGATTCATAATTATGGATTAAATTGAACATAATTACGGATTAAATTGATTCATAATTACTAACAATAATTTCGTAATAAACTTAATTTCGTCTCATTAAATTATGGTAAGCCTATATTATGGATTAAAATTGATTCATAATCAATTTAATGAGACAAAAAAAATCGTAATAAATTTAATTAGAGCTATTATAGTAAACCGAATTTAATGAAAACAAAAAATCGTAATAAATATGGTAAATTTCGGTTAAAATATTATTAATGACAATAAATCATAATAAACAATCGTAATAAATATGGTGAAATCTTGTCAATAGTAATATAATTTAATGTGACAAAAAATCGTAATAAATATTGGTAAATTTCAGGCAATTATTATTAATGACAATAAATAATAATAAATAATCATAATTAAATATGGTAAATTTTGGTCAATAGTAATATAATTTAATGAGACAAAAAAATCGTAATAAATATGGTAAAATTAGGTCAATTATTATTAATGACAATAAATAATACTAAAACAATTCGAATAAATATGGCAAATTTCGGTCAATAGTAATATAATTTAATGAGACAAAAACATCGTTAATAAATATGGTAAATTTAGGTCAATTATTATTAATGAAAATAAATAATACTAAAAAATCATAATAAATATGGTAAATTTTGGTCAATGGTAATATAATTTAATGAGACAGTAAATTTAGGTCAATTATTATTAATGACGATAAATAATACTAAACAATCACAATAAATATGGTAAATTTCGGTCAATAGTAATATAATTTAATGAGGCAAAAAATCATAATAACTTATATTATTAATGAAAATAAATAAATACTAAACAATCCTAATAAATATGGTAAATTTCGGGTCAATAGTAATATAATTTAATGAGACAAAAAATTTGGTCAATAAATTATGGTAAGCCTAAATTACGGGTTAAATTGATTCATAAACAATAATTTATAAAAAAAAATAAAACAAATGAGAGCAATTATGGTAAACCGAATTTCGTATTAATAGTAATATAAATTAATTATAAAAAAAATTGTAATAAATAACATTAAATTCGGTCAATTATTATTAATGACAATAAATAATAAATAACCTCAAAATCGTAATCAATAATTCAAATAAATTACATTAAGAACATAAAAAATCGTAATTTAAAATTTCAAAATCAATGACTTTTTGGGCTGCAATCTTAGTAACAAACAACCTGTCCTGGATTGAACACCATTTGAAGATACAATATTCGCCAATGGAAATATCTTCTGATTGAAGCAAATCAGGCCATTCAATCACAGTAAACCTTTTACAAAAAAAAATGTATAGTAAATTTAGAATGTTTACATTATTAGACCAACCATTTGTAAAACAAAAAACATCATCGATCAATTCAAATCAGACCACCCAAGATTGTCCTTCGTATGTGGCAATTGTAACGTTACTATTGTGTATGTTTTTAGATAACAGGAATTTGTTCATTGCATTCAGCACTGTGTGGATTGACACGTTAAAAACAACACTAAAATAAAGAATCATTTTTAAAAATTAATTAGGCATATGAACATGAAAATAAGAAACATACCAAGACTATTGACGCATGGTCATGCAAAACCTTGAAGAACTAAGAACCATTGTGATAGCCATAATAGCGTTTGTGTCTTCGGATCAAATCCTGATTTTCAAATACATATGTAATTCCGATTCAATATATATGTAAAAAACGTTGATGACAATTATATGTATCTATTCATCATCCTAACGGACTTTATATTTTATTTATATTAGATGTGTAATATGTCAATACTAAGAGGGTGTTTGAGATTGCGTTTTGAATCTGATTTTTAGATTATTGCGTTTTGAAAACGCATATAATCAATTTTTAGTGTTTGGATTGCGTTTTTAAAACGCAGATAATCAGTTTTTTTAAGCTATCAAAACGCAATAATCTATAAGCAGCTCCACCCCTGCTTTTCCAAAACGCATAATCTGTTTTGAATAATCAATCCCAAACACCCCCTAAGTTTTTTTTGATAATTATAATAATTTACGGTTTTATTTTATTTATATTTTAATAGCATGCCGCAAAAGTTTACCACAATGACAAATAACATTTGATACAACTACAATAAAATATCTATATACTTGAGATTGCAATCATAGCATTCTACGAGGTGGTGTCAAATTCATAAAAAAAAGATGTTTTTTTTGCATCACACTTCAATAAGTAAAAACGAAATCCATACAATCACATTTAGCCTACTACGAGGATGAGTTGATCACCAACACTCGTAGAACTTAATATCGACACGAAGCCTAAAATACACTTCTCCTTCGTAAGAATCTGTCATGATAGTCGCGATCCCACGATGCATGAAAAAGTCTCCGGTACCACCAACCACCGATATATCCCTACTTTTAACCATAATCGGGTCAGCACCAATGAAATTTATGGTTCCCTTATGTTGTTCATTGTTGAACACAAACGTAAACCCTAGCCATGCCGTGAACGTGTTCTTTGTGTCATAGATATACATCCCTTGAGCCCGACCCACTGGAGTTGAATGAAAATTATTGTCTAAAGTGATAGGATCATCAAAAACCGCTATATTCCCAAAATGAAACTTATCTGCTAATATTGTAAGGTTTCCCCATTGGGGTGCACCTACAATAGCAGCAGTTGCATTAGCGGCATTTTGACCATTGTAAATAACGTCATGGAAATAAAATACTAAGTTTTTACATGGGTAGTGTTGTTTTTTCATGCCTGGATAGGCTGATGACCCTAAGAATAAGAGAAAGATGGCGAAGGTAACAAAAGTGATTGGTGACTTCATTTGAGATCGGAGGTCTGAAATTGAAGAGAGATGTGTAAGAAGAGGTTTTGTGGGTTTGGTTTTAACACTTCATCTCCTTATATAGGGCAGTTGATGGATAACCCAATTGGATTATCTTATAGTTGCTATACAACTTTTTTAATATTATGTCATGTGAAAAATATATTTGCTTTATACAATGTGCTTTAGAAACCTCAATTTAAAATGGCATGGTGAAAATAGTTTATAAGACTATTGGGTATAGTTTAACCTTTTTTGACTTCACCTAAATGTTAGATCATCCGTTTTCCTCATTTCCTTTCACTTCACCTCCAAGGTAATAGTTTTTTTAACTTCACATAACTATACATTTGAATGGTTTTTGGTTTAAAAAAGGAAACAAATTAATTCAATCTCTTAACACCACCCATTAACATGTTAACAAATAACAACTTTAATGCCCCTTAACATAAGGAGGGAGTGGTGTGCAACGCCGGTTAATATGTCATGACACCTTTAACGCCCCATATGTTAGTATACACCCCATGTCCTAATAGTTTCCAACTTTCCATCAGGTGATTAAAGTGATACATTAATATGTAATCCAATTTGTGTATTTGTGTTCATGAATATCAATTAACCGTTTTGCAAAGATTGTCACTAAAATGATATAAAATATAATAATCTGTTATATAATTTAATTAAATTGTGTATAAAGTTAATCATTTCCATCTTTAACAAGACAGAAGAAGCTACATAGAATGTTCATCTGTGGAAATTGGAGAAGTGGACGACACCCAACCTACTATAACATAAGCAAGTTGATTAAGACACATATTTAATATTTAATAACATCAAGTTGAATATTTATTGGACAAAAGGCAAGACAAAAACCCATTTCATGTGTTATTGATCTTATAAGACCATGCGTAGTGGGGGACTTTATTTATAAAGTCACCCTTCCTGATTGGTCCATATGGCTGCTGAGTTAACATGAGAGAAAAACTGAAAAAGGGGTGTAGTGATAGGGGCTTTATTTATAAAGCCCCTATTAATATTTTATTTTATCTTTTAAATAAAAAAATAATAAAATAATATGAGAGAGAGAGAGTCTAATGTGGCAAAGGATGATTGGAGGGGGGAGTTTTGTTCCGGTGCAATAAATATAACGCCAAGGCATGATTTTGAAAAACAGAGCCCCCATGTAATGGTGTTGGGGGCTCCATTTTTGTGTATAGCGCCCACAAACCTTCCCACTACGGTGGGTCTCCACTATTATCTTTTTTTTATATCCTTATAAACACGTTTAATTTGGATTAGTTACCAAAGGGTGTTCGCTCTGGTGGTATAAAAATGTTAGGAAAAAGTTATTCCTTCGAAGTACTAACTATGTTTTATATGCACTTTGCATTATACGCATATAAAATACGATATAACATTGTATTATCTCATTATTAACTCAAATATCATTATAGCTTCCTTGAATCGTGTCCATTATCAGACCCTTACGACATTCATTCTAGGGAATGGGGGCGGAACCAGCTAACTTTCACGGTTTTTTCATTTTTTTTCTTCAACATAGAATATAAAGACACATTAAACTTTCATGCTCCTTTGCAAATATTGTTACTTCATGAGCATATTCGAGTTGTGACCGGTGGCGGACCCATGAATTATTTGTAAGAGGTGCGGTCGAGATTTTTGCCTACAAATTACATTAATTTTTTTTCAAGGGGGGCGCCCGCACCCCTTGAACTATACCTAAGTCCGCCCATGGTTGTGACAGTCTCTCTTCACATGATCGGAATTGAAAAATAGTTACATGACCAGCACATCTAGATTCATCATTGGTCTGAAATCTTACGACATTTTGTAAACTAATTATGAGATTTAGGGAGCATGACACTTCGAGTTTCATATCGTTGTAAATAAACAAGTGGATCTTTTACTATGATCTAAACATATAAACTTTCACGAGAGTGATAATAAATCACAACTCTGGTTTAGCTGTTATATATAATACTAATGAAGAAACACTAGCCTAATATCCGATTAAGGATAGTTAAACCGATGAGTCTATAGGGTCTATCCTTCGCTAAACGTCTATAGCTGTGAGGTGGTATGACCAGAAAAGAAAGAATGGAATAGAGAGGTGACTGCTAAAAATTGCTTCTTGTTTGCAGACACAAAAATAGTGGTGACACACTGAGCATGTGTTTCGGATTGAATCCAAAAGTGTCTATCTAAGTAGAAAAGGTTCTCCTTAAATAGGAATCACATGGCCACCATCACCAACTCCTAATAACTTGAAGTGGGTCGAGCCTATTTAGGGGGTACCTTCACTACCCCAGCCCCAATATTAGTATAAGACAAGTGATAATGTTAACCAATGAGAGAGAGGAACGAGTTACCTCTTAACCTTCTCCGCA
The DNA here is from genome assembly GCA_030844895.1 of Ambrosia x helenae. Lineage (NCBI taxonomy): Eukaryota > Viridiplantae > Streptophyta > Magnoliopsida > Asterales > Asteraceae > Ambrosia > Ambrosia x helenae. The sequence goes on from JAUTDX010002065.1 coordinate 7,083, forward strand.
TGGCAAGACCTTATTAGTAGCAGCTCTGCTGCAGACATATGGCACCACAAGGGTGGTCACATGTCTACTTACCTTGATTAGCTAGTTGTCCTCCCTTGTATATTGTCTCATCTGGCGCTGGCCGTTAGTGGAGGTTGCTGATGATGTGGCTCCATGAAAGTTGATCGAATGAATCGTACTGGCATTGTACTTGTTGTACTCTCTGTGGCGTGCACAATTATGGGGCGTTTCCTTCAGCCAACGCTGGCGTGCTCAGATTGGCCACATGCCGCTGTCATGTCCAATTACAGTTGTAGGTGGTTTGCTTCCAACGGAGATGGCAGACGAAGAAGTAAATTTTCATCTCTAAGAATCGTCGGTGTTAGATGCGTTATCCTAAAGGAAAAATAGTCATCCTCAGAGCAGGCCTCTGTACCACAATTTCGAGTATACAATTCATACAGTTGATGATATTGCTAAAGGAGCAGGTGAAATGGCAACTATAACCACATTGATGTATGCACCAGTTCAAATTCAAGATTGCGCATGTTAGTAGCAACATGTTTTGGACAAGATCCAACTTGCAGTTTATTCAGTTCCAAATCAAATGGCAAGTGTTTTTCTATTTATTTCGTTTTATTTGCATCTCTATTTATTATTTGTGAAATGTTTCTTACTCCAATTATTTGTAAATACACTCTTTGGAATTATTTATCCGACTATCGGAACTGGCGTGACAATATCTTTTACTCTGCTAGACTTGATACTTCACTTGAGCAAATGCTCTCGGGATGGTTCTATAAGGTTGTCCAGAGACTATTCAACCTTATGTGCATGTTTTGCCAATTGTTATTACTCCTTTATCTCAAAATAAATGCAACATTGCATTTCTTAGAAAAATTATTGATGACCATCTCCAACGCTGTGAGACGAAGAAATTTCTGGCTGACATGGAAGAGAGGGATGAGAGAAGGCGGGTGGGTACCATGTGGCGAGGAGAGGGGGATAATGAAAGGGCAGTGGAGGAGGTCAGTCAGGCGATGTGGATGTCAGAGGCCTGTTATGATGACGGTAGTAATGGAGATGGTGTAACTGGTTAATGCATAAAGTTTTCTGATTAACTTGCAAAACATATTTATGGTTTTCATACTTGTATGGTGTAGTTGTTGCTCTACAGGCTCTCAATTCTTGGCAAGGCACGGCGCTCAGCTGGAACGATGGCTCAGAGCCGTGTGGTGGTGATTGGGTTGGCATCACCTACACCAACTCTCGTGTGACCTCGATGTGAGTCCTTCGTTTTTAAGCGATTTACCAACGGAAGTCTCATTGTTTTTTGTTTTGGTTCCTTTGCTTAAATTCTTAGAATTTTATCAAGCATGGGATTGAGTGGCACACTACCTGGAGACATTGGGGAGTTTACTGAATTAATGGTTCTGTAAGTCCTTCGTTTACATGTTTGCATAACTAGACCAGTCGTCAAACCCGGCTGCCTTACTGGTTCACTAGAAGGCAAGATGGGTGGGTCTAAAGATGTTCGGGTCTAAAGATGGGTGGGTCTAAATTTGATAGTAACACCTTGAGTAATAAGGGATCAACTAGAAGGTAAGTTAATGATAGGTACAGTTAATGCATATCTGACGACAAGGTGCCCGCACGATATTTATACGTATGTGCCGATATTAATGTGTTAGTGCTAAGGTTTCCTTAATTGAGCATCGTTGAAAGTTTCTTTTTTTTTATTTTATCATATCTATACAATTTTGGGTAACATACTTTGTTTAAGAATGCATTGATTTATTCTTTTTAAAGCATTACTTTGGGTAACATAGTTTGCTTGTATGTTGGTTTGGGGTGTAATATTTGTTGAGTATCTATATGTTTGAGTTAAAATTCTATTGAAAATCTTGGGCATTTACTGTTTATGTTTAACATCCGTACATTCTGCCTGTGGGAAGTCAAACGCGAATGCAGTGAAGGAAGTGGCACTCGTTCTGAAATCACTATATGATGTTGACATCCTAGAAGAAGACGGTGAGAATAAGGTTCCATCTAAAGGAACGCGAAGCCTTTTGTGGAATTACTTTATGTAGCGTTTGGTATGATGGAATGGAAGGGTGAATGGAATGGACCATTACGAGGTAATGAAAAATAGTGTGTTTGGTTGGTTAAAGGAATGGAATCACTCATTCCATAAGTCATTTCATTCCTTCAAAACCATTCCATCCACCCCCATGTTTTTTTTCATTCCATCCCCCATTCACTTTTTACTAACAACACCATGACCCACCACCGTTGCCTCCGCCACCACCCACCTCTGCCGTCATCACCCCACCACTGTCGCCCACCATCGCTGCCGCCACCACCGCCGTCACTGCTTACCATCGTCATTGTCGTCGCCGCCACCACCCTCTACCACCCTCTACCACCCACCACCACCGCTATCCAACACCACCCAAGCCGCCCACCACCGTCACCCACCCACCCACCGCTGCCTCCACCACCTGCCACCGTCACTCATCACAATATCTTTACCCACCACTACCGCCGCCACCCACCACCACCACCCATCACCGCCACTACTCACCATCGTCACCCACCACCGTCACCTCCATCCACCTCCACCTCCACCTATCGCCATTGTTGCCACCACCCACCACCGTCGTCGCCACCACCCACCATCGTCGTCACCACCATGCTACCACCACACACCGCCACCAACCACCACCAACCACCGCTACTACTCACCATCGTCGCCCACCCCACCATCACGGTCGTCTACCTCCACCTTCGACCGTCGCTACCACCGCTGCCGCCACCACCCACCGCGGCTATCGCCACATATCACCACTGACCACCACCACCGCCACCGACCACCACCCACCACAACCACTCACCTCCGATTTTATTCCTTTGTTTTTTTCTACCTATCTAACAACACAAAGTAATGTTTTGTTTCATTCTCACGTGGCAACTAAACAAGACATGGAATGGTAATGAACCATTCCATTACCTTGTCCATTCATTACCTCGTCCATTCCATTCCCCCTCCATTCCATTACCTCATACCAAACGGACTAAGTGCTGAGTCCGAAAGCGAAGAAGAATAAGTATTATGAGGTGACGTTATGATGTCTTGTTTTTTTGTGTGCCAGTTGAGTGCCAGGTGACGAGGTTTTTGTGTCTATCGCATCCTCCGATGTCGCATGGATCTCTCTCCTTCAAAATCATATTTCAGTAAACTCAAAAGATAAGTTTACTCAATTCATTTACACACTTAGCTTCTGTGTTTTTTTTTTTCTGGCTTTTGTGGGTTCTTACTTTAAATCTTTTGTCTTAGTTTTTTAGGGTTCTTATTAATTGAAATAAAAGGTAAAAGTTAATCGTTCTATTGTTAGGAGTTGGTGATGGTGGCAATGTGATTAGGGCTTTATATTATTTACTTTCCTTGAATCAGAAACTTATTTTGTTGCTTTGTTTCTCCAAATAAAGACGGTAATAAAAAATCATTGGAGAGAGTGGTGTCATTGAAGGCTCTACAATTGGGAAATTCATAGTGATTGGATTTTTATGTGGAGTATGTCTAACCTCTCTCTTTCTTGCTGCCCTCCACTTTTTTTTCAGTTTTCACCAAAATTCAGTTTCGCCTCTCAGACCATGTGTAGTGAGGGGCCTTATTTATAAAGCCCATGTTTCTGATTGGTTTACGTGGCAGCTGAGTCAGCATGAGGGTTTAATTCAAAATAGGGGTGTAGTGGTGGGGGACGTTATTTTGTTTCTATTTAAAAAAAACAATAAAAAAATAATTAAAAAATAATAATATGAGAAAGTAGGAGAGACAGAGTGAGGTGGAGAGATTTGATTGGATGGTTGTGGTGACGTCCGACGCCATTTTTACAACGCCTGGGCTCTTTTCCCCCATAGCGCCCCCCTGTAATGGTGTTGGGGGCGTTATGGGGCGCTATATTGCAAAAAAACGCCAAATCGCGCTCGACTACACCCGGTCTTATTTTCTCAATAAGTTTTCTATTTCTCTCTTAACTTATATATCATTACACTAATTATTTGTTAATTAATAAGTCTTTCTTGAAGTATATGGCCATATAAAAAGTATTTAACAATCTAATTTAATACATAAACACATATCTTCATCATGCACCTATGATGTTTTATTAACGTCTGAGATAAAATAATGGCGAAGCTTCTAGAGGGGTGGGGTGTTTCCGACTCCCTCTATTTTTTTTCTCAGTAATGTAAATTTACACATTTTCATCTGAAAATTTTACAAGTATTAAATCTGACCACCACCATTTTAAATGTCACGTTACTTTTGCCTCCTCAAAAATATTTTTCAAGCTCCCCACTGATAATGGGGATTTAGATAACCTCATTTTTTTAAATAAAATTCTCCTAGTGAAGGTGAACACAACATTCCACGATTTAACAAATAAAAAAGTTTAATCGAGTAATCATTAGAAAGATAACACTAACAAAATGTGTCATTGATATCATATCCCATCACTAATGACTTTAATACATGCATTAAACAGGTTAAAATGTCAATGTATTAATAGATTACAACGATTATATATCATGGATGAAGTTATTTTACACCGTATCAAGCTATACCAAGCAGAAACAATAGCTTATATTAATAGATTACAACGATTATCCATCATGGGTCAAGTTATCGTACATCGTGTAACAAAAATGAGAAGGGTGAGAAGGATTCAAAAAAGACAATAGATCATGAAATATGACAAAATGAGCCACAAAATATAACAAACACAATGACGAAAAATATAACGAAATGCTGAAGAAAAAAGACACGATGAATCGCAAAAAAATGACACAATAATGAAATAAGAAAAAAACAATTATACCAGCCCTAAAAAGTCTATAATCAACCTAAAACAACTTAAACTAGCCCTAAAGACTCCTAAAACATGTTTAAAACTCCTAAAAGTGTAGTTTTTATACCACGGTCCACGTGTCTCGCTTAAAAAAGCTATTGCTTTTTAAGCGTCTTGCACTGAGGCCCAAGGCTCACCTTCAGAGCCTTAAGTGCGCCTTACGCCTTTAACAACTATGCTAAAAACTAAGATCACAGACTTTGATGAAACGGTTTCATTGCCTTTTGAATGAGTTCAACCAAAGTCCGTTTAATACCCTTTCTACGACTTTCTAATTTTCTTTTATTGTGTATTTGATCCTAACCGTATGTATATCATAAAGAAAGTTTATCTAGTATCTTATCAAATAAACAAATACGTAACACATTAATCAAGATATATGCTTATATATTGTCATTTGTTATCTACAAAAAAGGTAGCTACAAACAATGCTTATATTTTTCTGTTTGAAAGTCATAAAGTATATTTACGCATACATGCCTTTTTTGAACATGGAGAAATTTTATATTTTCATTCCCTGGCCAAAACAAGCTATATTTAGATGGTGGGTAAACGGGCAATAAGCTACGCTGCTATCTCTTTTTGAATGGCAAAGCCTATCCTGCTAAACATAAACCCTTGGTTCTTAGGGCTCTGCGAGTCACTGTGGACCACCTTTTGCATTCGTTTCAAGAAACGTACAACCTCAAGGGCCAAAGATCCAAATGTGTCAAAAGCAAACGGTAGAAACACGTGCTGATTTTAAACAGGCTGCCATTTTAACATTATAATAAACTATTGAATGCTAAAGCAACTCACGACTGTCGACTTGCACACTACATAATCTGTTATACAATGATTACAATTACGTACACATGCATGCCATACCAAATGACCATGTAAGCCAAAAAACCAGTGACATTAAGCATGTCTGCATGTGCAAAACAATACTTGCAATTCCTATCAATTATATTTAAAAAAAGAGCCTGGGTGGAATAACAAGTTGTTGATTATTAAAAATTTTGTTGTCACATGTTTCAATAATTTCAGAAAAAAGAATATTAATTATAAATTGAATATAACTATAATTCGAAGAAGACCATTATAATGATTATACACCAAATTTAGAATATTAATCATAGACAAACTAGTTTACTACCCTAATGAACGTGGCTTCACAACTAAAATAGTTAATATAATAGAGTAAATTAAAAAATAAAATTCCTTTATCTATACACCAAATTTATTTCTTTTGCCTTCAAAATTATTCAAAATTAATGAGATTTTTTACTTTATGTTTTCAAACCTTACAAGGTTCGTCCCTTATCCATAACCCACTTATTTTTTCTTTTGGTTAAAGATGGGTGAAGAAACAATGGTTTGCAACATGCTAATAGTTACCTCAATAGAGATGACTATTGTGTTGAACTCACGTTTACTACAGGGTATAATTCTTGATTTACACTCGTGGCTCGAAACGAACCTGAAAGAATAAACAGAAATGGCCATAGAGAAAAGGGGCGACTGCCTAAAAGTCCCAAGGACTCGTAATAGCCACAAAAATGTTGTTTGACGGGATGGTTGCAAAGTATGCAATCGTATGTGTGTCGAATGAATCCGTTCCCATACAAGGAGGAGAGTCCTTCTTTATATAGGACACAAGTGGGCCAAAAATAATTAACCCATAACCTCGATGATGGTCTTGGGCCCGGGTTATGAGCTTGCCTCCTTTCGGCCCATAGTTAGAATCGAACCAAATAAGTTAAAGTGAAACTGGATTTAATAAATGCTAAGGAGAGAGAAAAGAGGTACCGAACTGCCATTGGTCCATGTGGCGCGACGTGGTTGGCTGCATGTGCTTCCTTTTCATCCTGGCGTCTGTCGTAGCTTCTACAAGGCGTCTTATGTGCCGTCTGGCATAAAGCTGAAAAGCTGGTCAGTGCACCCAAGTGGGAGCTAAAGGGGGGTTGCATCTGTATTGTGGATCTCCAATGCTGTTGGACTAGCACCGTCGCGCGTTTGCGATGTGGTTGATCCGTGAATAGCTTTCGCGGGAACTTGTGTAGGCCTTGCGCAAACGATTAATCCTGTGCAGGTGGCATTCCGTGGAGAACGATAAGCCATGTCTTCGTAGTGCTAGTAGGCTTAGTTGTATGAGTTTGTATCCTTCTTTATGCTAAGTTGTGAGGTAGGGTGTATACCCACGCGAGGATTTGGTACCCTACCCCTTCAATGGGAGTTTAGTGTTTTCCCATCCTAATGCATAAATGTTTTCTGAAAAAATGAAAAATAAAAAATAAAACCCACCCACCCTATCCCCCCCTCTCTCACACACACACCCCTCATCTCTATCTCTCTATCACCAGCACATGCCACCACCACCAATTAACACCTCGGTTGACCCGTTTATTTATGTTCACTTATGCACCTCCTCACAACCGGTTAACACCGGAAACCACTACCACCTGCCACCACTACTAGATAATCCGACAACTATTTCAAACTTACAATCGAATAAAGAAACCCTAATTTTTATATTCACTCGCAAAAACCATCCCCTAAAATCGAATAAAGAAACCCTAATTTTTATACTCCACATATGCCCTAACAATTTCAAATGTGCCCGACCAATTTTAAACTCCAAGTGTGTGTTGATGCTATTGTTGGAAGTTGTACTGCAGTTATTGTTGGGAGGTCACAAATCGTAAGCCAAACCCTAACCGATCTCTTGAATCCAGTTCTAGATCGTCAAAACCTTAGCCATTCCAAATCACCTAGATCAATGCAAAAACATTTGAAATTTGTTGGGAAAGGGAACAAATGACGCACATACAAGGTAATCTTGCTCAAATCAGTCCAAATAAGGAACAAGATCACTCAAAATGTTCATAGACAGAAGAAAGGGGTAGTTAGTCTAAAGGGTTGGTTGGTGGTAAGTGATGTAGGGTGGTTGTGGTAGTGGAAGGTGGTGTGGATGGTAGTAGTGGCAAGTGGTGTGGGGTGGGTGGTGGTGATAGTGGATAGGAGAGAGAGAGAGGGGGGGGGGGGGAGGGGGAGGGAGAGTGATTTTCATATATTTTCAATTAAGTTTTTTTTTTTTTAAAGTTAATGACCAAAATTGTCCCTAAAGTTTGGCCATTTTTTCCACATCCGTCCAAAATATTTTTTTTACATCTGGATTCTTCAAGTTTACGTTTTGTTGACAAAATCGTCCATAACACTAACCCGATTAAATATTGACGTTAAGTTGGGGGTATTTCTGACTTTATGCCTTACCCTTTTCTTTTTAAGCACATGCCCCCTTTTAGAACCCTACATCATCAGACTTCAACTCCACCACCTCCAAACATATTGCATCACACAATGCTTCAACAAATCTAACATCTTTATCTTTATATCTTTTCTCCCTCACTAAACACCCCATTAATCATCCCTTTTAAACACTTTTTAATATGGGTGGTAGCAAAACGATGTCGTTTCTTGAACAACAAACTGATGATGAACAAAAATAATAACTTTTTTGAGGTTTCGGATGCGCATGAAGCACTGGTTAGGGTTTTTGAGAGGATTTTGAGTGTTGCTGCTGAGAGTGGCGGGTGTTATTATGCGCCTAGGGGTGTTGTGTCTTGTAGGTTGTTGGTTAGTACAGAGGTTATTGGTGGTGTGATTGGGAAAGGTGGGAGAGTGGTTGAGAAGATTAAGAAGGATACTAGGTGTAAGAATAGAGTTTTTAGTCAAGAATGACACGGTGATGTTGGCACAACGGAGTATATTATGTCAGTATTGGCATGGTAGCATGGGGTGGTGAAGGCGAATGAGGCGTTATACCAGAGGAAATGCGGTTGAAGGGGTGGTCGGATTGGACAAGAGTTTCGGGTTTTCGAAGGGTTCGAGAGCAAATTTGAGGTTGGGGAGGAAGTTGGGAGATGCCATTTTGGGTATACTTGTAAGGGAAGGCTAAGAAAGGTGAATTCAAAGGTGAAGATGTTACAGTCAAAGTTATTCCGAAATCAAAGGTTTGTTGATTGACTTTTGTTGTAATTGTTGTTCGACCAATTCTGCAACTCCCTGTTTAACTAAATGCAATTTTGCACCACTTTGACACCTGCTCCATGTCTCCCTTGCAACCGGGCATTCGACCAATAAGTAAACCATCGATTCCAATATAGTATCACATAAAACATAATCTTCTTCAACTCGAACACCTATTTTTATTAACACGTTAAGTGTTGTTTGATCCTTGTGTTGGTGTGATTAGATTTGGATTGTTTGGATTTGATGGACATTAGTTTTGGATTTCAATTTTAGTTGTTTGACTTTTGGCTTTTGACTTTTAGAGTTCTTGAATCAATTGTGTTTTGGTATGATTTTATAGATGATAACAACTATAGCTATTGGCAAAAAGTCAGAAAAAACCCATCAACTTAACGTCAATATTTAACTGGGTTAGTGGCAGGGACGATTTTGGCAACAAAATGTAAACCTAAAGGATCCAGATGTAAAAAAAAAACTATTTTGAACGAATGTGGCAAAAATGGCCAAACCTCATGGATGATTTTGGCCATTAACTCTTTTTTAAACTTATTTTTTGATTATTTTTTTTACCTGAGTTAGCAAAAAAAAATGAAGTGTGTTAGTGCTAAAGGACAAACCGTGTAAGATTTGAAAACATAAAGTACAAATTTCCTCAATTTTGAAGACAAAGGACATGCGTTTAAATTTCGTGTATACATAAAGAACAATTTTTGTAATTTACTCAATATAATATTGTGATGAAACGTGCGTAGTAGTAGGATCTGTGAAATGTTACATGTTGAAAGAAGAAACTAAATGATAAAGAGTAAACCAACGCCTTCTTAAAAATTGCAATTTATCTAAGGCTTATAAGTTTTAGGAATTAGGATGTTGATGAATTCATCTTGTCTTTAAATTTGAATAGCATCTTCTATCAAACATGGAGTTGGTGATGTCCTTAAGATTATGCTTTAAGAAAGCCCTTAAATCCTTAATCTATAATTTATAAATGAGTACGTATATGTTACGAAAAGATAAACAACTTTTTTACACTAAAAAAGACATGATACGAAAAGATAGCCTTCTTTTTATATCAAAAAAAAAAAAAAAAAAAAAAAACACACACACCTAATTTGACTACATGAAGATATGGTCATCCCTTTCATAGACTAACCACTCATTAAAATTAAAAGTCCACGAGAGAGAATAAAGTAAGCATATATAGACTAAATAAAGGTTAAATCTTTTTCACCAACCACTACTATTGACGTGACCAATTTATAGTTCGATTCATTAAAGTCATTATAATATATTATCCAGTTAACCTCACATACAAAGACTAGAGACTATTAGGGTGCATGTGCAATGCGTTAGGGGAACATATACCATGTTAATCTTTTAGAGCATTCAGAACACATACCTGTTTTTTTGGGTGACAAGACCCTATAATTTTTTTGAGAGCTGAAAGTGATTGTGAGTGAAGAAAATGGGAAATCTATAGTGTGTTTTTTTTAATTTAAGAAACAAACTATAGTACGAGTAATATCATCCTAGAATTAAAGAGAATAATTGCTTGTTTTATGTTGTATTTTTATGGTAGTTGGTTTAAAATCGTATCATATGTTTTAAAAATTTCTATTACTTAAAGTTTTAATATTATGTTAAATATATTAAATAAATTATAAATAGACTAATATAGATTAGATAAAAGGAAAGTATGTGAAAAGGTACATAATGAGACGGTGTGGAAAAAATGGAATGAAAATGATCAAGGTAAACTTTTGAAGATGCTCTTACACCTACCGGCCAACTCAACACCAACAGCCAACTTGGATCAGGACAAAAGAAAAGCACCTCCAACGCTCCAACTTTTAGATGCAAATAAGACGCTAAAATAAACAGAAAGTGGGTAGGTGGCTTCTAAAAGCTAAGCCATCTAGAGTAACATTACAAAAACTATTGATTTGGTTTTTAGTGCTCTCTCTTGTTAGAATCTATAATCTATAACTTATAACAAAAGAATTGACATTTGATGATGTGGCATTTAATGGAGGCATCAACCCCTCCTTAAATGTGCCACGTGGCATCATGTAGGATTTTTTAATTTTTGAGTTTTTTTCATAAATCTATATATATTATAATTATTTTAGGAAAAGATAAGAATTTAAAAACAAAATTAAATTTTCTTTCTAATGTTTCCTCCCATAACTTTTAAACGTTAATATCTTTTATATACGAGATTTTTTAAAGAAAAAAATTATACCAAATTAACGAGCGTTTTATTATCTTTCCAACGAGTACCATAGTGCTATATAAAAAACGGAGAAAAAAACAACTATTTTTGTGAGGTTTTGTTTTCAAATATATTTTACTCTACTAATAAATCACAAACGATAAACATAACTTCATAGGCAGATATTCTTTTTTTTTATATTTGAGAGGGTGTTTGGGATTGAGTTTCAAAACAACTTATTGGCTTATTGGGTTTTCCAAAAAGCCAATAAGTCAATAAGCTGTTTGCATAACCCAAAAGCACTTTCTGTTTTGACTTTTGGCTTTTGGCTTTTAAGGGTGGAAAAACTGTTTTTGAAAAGTAATCCTGGCTTTTGGCTTTTGGAAAATTTTTTTTACAAATCTACCACCCATACAACCAATATTCATAATAAGTTAAGCGAAACACTTAAACAAATAACAATCTATTGACTTTTTGACGTTTCTCATCCCAAAAGCTAATCCAAACACTTTTTTAAAACTCCTTTTCAAAAAGTCATAAGCCAATAAGCACTTTTGACCAAAAGCATTTTTGCATTTCCAAACTCAATCCCAAACACCCTCTGAATATGATAACTTATGACAGAAATTTGTTTAAAATAAATATTATTATTATTATTATTATTATTATTCATTAATCATGTATTAGCAAATTTTTTAATTATGTTGTCATATTAGATATTTTATTATGTTATATTAGATATTATAGATTTCAACCCCGGGACACTCCCGGGATAAAAGCTAGTCTATCTATATATTAATTTAATGGGTTGAATTAAGACCTTAGACCATGCGTAGTGGGGGGCTTTATATATAAAGCCCCCCTTTCTTATTGGTCCAGGTGGCTGCTGAGTCAGCATGGAGAGAGAAAGTGAAAAAGGGGTGTAGTGGTGGGACTTTATAAATAAAGCCCCTATTAATATTTTATTATATCTTTTAAAGAAAAAAAATAATAAAATAATAAAGGAAGAGAGAGATAGTATATGATGTGGAGTATGATGATTGGTGGGGGTGTAAGGAATCAAGCGTTATACGTGTAACGCCAAAATCAATTTTTGAAACATAAAGCCCCCCCGTTTCGGTGTTGGGGGGGCGCTATATTTTTTTTTATCCATCACGCCCTCCAATACGGAGGGTCTTAGAGAGAGTCTGAGGTATCCACATTGTAATATGGAGCTCCAACTTATCCACTACAAATAACCTTTTTTATATTTTTATTGTCTCAAACTTCTTTTATCCAAGATTCCTCAAACTTCTTTTGCATTCTTGATTCGAGGTCTGTATCTTCTTCTCTGATTTATAATCTGCATCTAAAATATGGATTCAATCTTCAGTTATAAAATCGACCCGTATATGTATTCTGGCTAATGTATTCGATTTAATAAACTGGATCCATATCATATGTTCTGATTTGTAAACTTTTATTTTATGCTTTATGTATTCGATTTCCAGTTTATAAATCATTTTTTCCTTCAATCGCTTGTATTATAAATTAGAGGCTAATGTATTCTGGCTAATGTATTCGATGTATTATTTCAATCGCCGGTATTATAAATCGATTTCCAATGTCATCCTTTTGTTCAATTACAAAAACATGTTGAACAATTGTTCTATAAATTATATAGAAGGTAATAAAGAAACACTCGGCCAAAGATAAACTAACTCGGCCACCTTTCCTTAAGAGATTTTCGAAATAATAGAATGTAATAAAGTTTTCGATTTAGCTATGGTTAATCATTATCTGTTTTCGATCATGTTCGGCACCAGGTCCATATTGTTTTTTGTTCGCATTGGGTATGGCCGAGTTAGTTTATCTTTGGCCGAATGTTTGTTTGAGGAGATGTATAAGATTCTGGATTGAAGATTATTAGCATCTTAGATGTTAAAATCGAACTCCATTACAGATCCAAGTTTTGGTTTTTGTGCATGGTAATCTGAGTCTTTGATTGGTTTGTTTGTTTGAGGATTATTACGGGTGTGATTATTCATCAAGTGTTCTTGAGTGTTCATGTTGATCATAAGTTTTTGGTCTATCATAATCCTTGTTGAATGTTTTGATTGAATGATCCTAAGTGTGGGGTATGGATGGACAGATTGTGTTAATGGGTTTGGATAGGATCCGTTTTGAATCGGGTCTCATAAATGAGATTGATTGGATTTCTAAAAATGATGCATTATTTAAGGTATGGTAGTTATGGAGTTTGAAAATATTTAAAAACTTCCGGATATTGTGGGCTGGGTTTCTGGCCGAAATTTTGGTTAGATATTAAAAGTCTTGGAAGTATATTAAAACTACACATTAAAAACATCAAAGTATATTAAAACTACACATTAAAAAAAACGTAAAAAAATAGTAAAATCAAAATAAGGAAGGCCGCATAAATCTATTCAAAGTCAATTGCTTAAATCACCATAATTTATTCAATGACTATTGATTAAATTAGACAATTAAGGTTTGAATGTAAGACTTTGACGAATATGGATTTTTAAGAGTATATATACATTTAATGTATGAATGTAATAATTGACAATTAGTTAAATTCCTAATGTTTTGAAAAAAAGGAATTCAACCGTTTTCATGTTATTACTTTTAACAAAAATGGTCGTCAAATGAAATTATTCAAAGTCCTTACTAACAATGTTTTAGAAGAAGCTAACAATGTTTTACAATAACCAATGAGTTTGAATATGCAACAATTTCAGGTATCTAACTACGATGGTTTACCTGGTTTTGGATGCACTGTTACAAATGAATTGGTACGTTTAGTCCTGTTTGTATCGTTCTTGCTTTAAACTGTTAGATGACATTTTGCATTTAACATCAAAATTCATACATATTGCATTATCAAACATTTAGTGTAAGACCCTACCCATAATACGGGTGTTTAAACGCTTATTTTACTTGGTTTGGATTTGTAAAACTGAGTCATTCCATAAACTACATTAACACATTAACATTTAGTAACTACAGTGACTATTACAAACATACGAGATTATAGTTAATGTCCTAGCATTTCCCAAAATAACCAAGTACCATAAAGGTTTTATCAAAACATTGCGGAAGCGGACGAGTTAAGCATGTTCGGTTCTTCTAATACGTCTTGACCATCATCCGATTCAAGTAGCAGGGTACCTAAGGGTTTAACACGATTAAACAACCCATAAAGATGTTAGAATAATCGGATTCGAGTGCAAAATATGAAAAAGATGAGTTTTGGGTGATTTGGCGTATCCTACGCTATTGGCGTAGGCTTTGGGCATCTGGTGGCGTAGGACAGCAAAAATTGGCGTAGGCACTTTGATGTTGGCGTAGGATACGCCAGTTTTGGCGTATCCTACACCAAATCCTGACAAAGCATAAAATGGTTCGGCACCAGGCTGCCCTTTTTGAGTCATTCAAAAACTACTTCCGGGGCTTCCCGGAAGGCGTTTAATGGTTCCTATGCGAACAAACTAACATGGTTATAGGTAGTTTTACATTCCTTCGATTTCTAGCTTGTATACCACCATTTATCTACTCACCTTAAGGCTACCCCGAGTAGTTTTTGCACGTATCTAAATCATAAGGAAATTATAGTATCCAAGTTCTAGTTATGGTTTTTTACCACTTGTCAAGTCCTAACTTGACTAGAGAACTTCATGCCCAAGTCATTTATGCCGTGTTTTGCGATGCCTCGTGTCTATGGCCACATGTGCCATTTCTCTTGGTCTCGTTCGCTCGGCCTCTATAACTTGCGACACGGGTTTTTCATTCAATCTTTTCTAGCCCTTGGAAACCACCAAAGACATCTTTTACTATTGATACGACTAAAGTTATCATCCATGATTAAGCATACATGTATTTAGTTATAACAAGTCATAGATATGACTTACCTTAGTTCACGTCCCTTTTCACTTATAGACTAGCTTAAGATTGATAACATAGAGTCTACGAATATACTCAAGCAATTAACAAAATTGATATCGGCATAATATTGACCCTTATCTTAGGTCCTTGTCTAACTAGCGTTTTACCCAAATTGACCCGTTAGTCTAATTTGGGATATTGACAACCATCTAAGGTTGTCTTCCATGAATTATGAATCGCTTTAAGCTTCTTTATTAGTGACACTCCAAATGTCTAGATCCCAAATGTATATACAAAGGTATAACTAAGCATATAAACATACTAGAACATGTTGAGATTTAAGCCATCGAGTGACTTACATTATGTGTGCTTCCTCTTTACCTCAATCCGAGACTCCTTGGCTATCCATAGTCTCTTGTCTTCGTACCTATGAGGTGAATGATCACTTAGGTTGTTAGAACCTAGTCTTTACTTGTCTACACGCATTTTTGGTCGTGTTTCACCAATATACAAGTTTTCAACAAATTATTTATGCCCAAGTGAAATCAAGTTTCATTGAGGCATTTTATCAAACACTTGGTAGGCGTTATTTTCCTAACTTTAATTTTAGGACTTGGGGACTTCATGGATCCATCCTTTACCAAGATTAACAATACTAGCATTCCTATCATCATCTTAATAATAGTTTATAACTAGTATTTCATGGTTTAAAGGTGGTTCTTACCAATCCACCAAAAACCCAATTTATTTTTATAACATGAACTACTAGGATATAACCTTTTCACAAGGATTTTGTTTTACACACATAATTTCACAAGTATTATGGTTTGCTCATACTAGAGTAACCTTCACAAGCCTTTAATTCACGTTTTTAAAACAACCCATGATTTTCATCATAGCCAAGCATGAACATACCATCAAAATTAACCAAATAAAAGGTTACCTTTGTGTGTTTTATGCTTGGATGATTCATTTTAGGGCTAATGCATTCAAAAGCCCTTTGATTCCACCTTGATTCAGGCATGTTCTTGAGTTCTTGAGGGTTTGGTGTGTGTGTGTGAGTTGATGAACGAATTTGGGGATTTTTGGAGTTCATCTCCATGTTTTTGTTTTATTATTAACCAAACACTAGTTTGGTGTCTTGGCAAGATTAGTCCTTCCCAACTTTTGTCCTTGTTTGATAGTTAAAAGCCCCGTGTGCTTATATTATCATAAAATACGATTTAGAAATTTTGGGGTGTTACATTTAGTAACCAAGACAACTTGCATAATACAATTCTTATTTTTTTACTTTTTCATTTTACTTTTGGGTGAACCGTGGGTCCTCACGGGACTCTAACCTAGAATATATAATATATAATATATAACATTATATTCCGGAAGTTTTTCGAGATAAATAAATATAAACATGATGTGATAAAATATGTGTTATGATGTAACATAGAAATTAATGTACTATAATATGAAAAAACAACAATTTTTAATCATGTGAATAAGAATTAAAATGTATATTAAAAAGAAGATGTATGTTTGGATGAGGAGCAGAGCTAGAAACAACCATTGCAGGGCGTGATTGAGGCGGTACTCTTGAAGGTGTGACGTTTTTTTTTTTGGAAAGGAGAGGTTTAACCTATTCTGCTCTTGATGAAAATATAATTCCTAGTTTGAACATGATTAGTGACTTGCCTACACATGATTAATGAATTACCTGAAAACATTGTGTTTTTTTCCTGTATGAACAAAAACCGACAAAAAAGTTATTAACATTTTAAAATTATGGGGGAAACATGAGAGAAAAAGAGACTTTTGAATGAAAATAAGGAGGATGACACATCGCACACTCAAGGGGATGGATGTCTTCTTTAAGTGCCATGTAGTATTTCATGCTTTGAAATATATATAGATAGATACACACATCAGGTAAAAGACACGTGTATCACACGGGTTGAATAAAATTAAAATGTCAAGTAAAAAAATATTCATAATATAGTATAATTATAGTATAATTATATGTGATATACATAATATGCCAACGCAAAGTTTGTTCATTAAAGTGGGGTGAAACTAAATTACCAGAAGTGTGTGAGTTTGAGGTGGATAAGACAAAGAAACAAAAAAGATACAACATAAAAAACACCAAAAAACGAGAACAAAAAAGAAAGAACACCTCTAAAAACCACACTAAGGCACCATCGCTCAAAAACAAAAATACGCAAAACCACCAAACAGAAACTACTCCTAGAACATCCTTACACGTATCATGGTGAATAAGTCGGAGGAAACGTGAAAACCGACCTAGGGGCTGTTTGGCAAGTACTGAACCAGTAAGTTTTGAACTAGTAAGAGGTCTGAATGAGTAAGAGAATCTGAACCAGTAATTGCTGAACAAGTAACCTGATGCATGTAGTTTTAATGACTTAAGATTCTTTTCTTAAAATAACAAGTTCCTGTTGTTTGTGCCAAAAACTTGTTGTTGATGAAAGAGTTTAAGCCGAAAACTTTGAAGTGAGACACTTTCAAGTTTTAAATTTATAGAATAAAATGATAGATGCTTAACGTTCTAAAACCTACACAATAGGCAAGTGTACTTATCGAGTATAGTATAAACACAAGCAAGTACCGAGTATTGAACCCAAATACACGACTTTTCCTACTCAGTTTTAAGTTGCAAAAATTAAACTAAAGATATATAAAAGTGAGAGATAACGAAAGTGACCGAAAAGATAACCAATATCCAAATAAAAGTGTTACTTCGAGATCCAACTAATCTTGGTCTAGATTAATACGAGTAGTAGATGCTTAATTGAGTAATGTATCCAAATTATGCATAACCGCGATAACTTTAAAAATGATTTGTGTTCTTATTTGTTATTGTGAGGGTCTCTCTAGCCCGGTAAGCTCACCTCTCAACAGTGAGGGGGAGGATCACCCGATACTGTGTATACATAACCCCGAAGAACCCAATGTTGCGATATTGACATCTAAGGACTCTACTCTTTTATGAATAACTTGCTGGCGGCCAGACCATGGCCGAACAAGCTACTACTTGACATGGTAGACGCAACCTTCCGCATACGCTCATCCCCTACTTGAATTAATTTATATTCAAAAAGTGATTGGTCTATTACTAATTGTGCGACAATATAGTAATGGAAGAAAATATAGACCGTTCGCTTCCAACACGGGTTCACCGATACTTGGTTTGCGCCAAAGCTAACACATAGACCATGAAGCTAAGTCGCTCAACCAAGTGTTGACTTATAACTAGGACCATGTATAAAGACCATACTGACCCTAAGTGAGATTTTATAAGCCGAGGATTAAGCCACAAAGTGTAAGTGTTTCCAAACACAAATGGGCCAATCTCTACACGTGGAGTTAGGTTAGCTTACAAGTGCGCGAGTTTTTACACGCCACAGGTACACTCATAAGTCCCCCCACTTCCTACCAAAACACCCACAAGACCAAATACTAGTTGATTGATTAGTTAACTCACTCAAAATAAACATAATATATAATCCATACCAAGATAGTCTTCACCCTGGCAACACTTTAACAATCCTAGTAAAGTGATGGCATTACAACAAGCTCACTAAGTTGATTTTGATATGAAATCATAGTGAGGGTTGCTAGAGGATTTAGAGAGTATTTTGGTGATTTTATGGGGTTTCTCTCTAAACTCACTTTTTTCTAAGTGTGTATGGAGTGATCCCAGGCTCCAAAGGTCACTCACAAGACAATAAAGAGTGGTGGTCTCCTTTTATAGAGCTGTCATGGCAAGCACGTCCGTGCTCAACAGCTAGTAACTGTCCGTTGGTACTGAAAGTCCTTTCGAGCAGCTTTTGTCTCAAGCACGCTTGTGCTCATCCACGTGTCACAACTGCATGTTAGTCTTGGTCGGTTGGACATTGTGGTGCATGCATGGGCAAGCACGACCGTGTCATATGGTGGTCACGCCCGTGCACGTTGACTTCTTCATTTGGATGGCTTGAAAGTGTTGACTGGTTGACTCTGGGCAGGAGCACGGCCGTGTATGGCCAGAGCACGACCATGCACTTTCTGCTACAGTCTTTAAAGTTTTCAGTTTTCTTCCCTTTGTGCCAGTTTCCGCTCCTTTTTGCTTGTTGCTTCCAAATACTTGCAATTAACTCTTAGGAACAATTTAGCTATGTTCTCTAAGGATAAAAACATAAATATGTGCAAAAAGAGTGATAAATACACGTGTAAAACATGTGTAAATGATGACACATCATAACCGTTGTTTGGTTGAATTCTGAATGATCGTGCAGAATTACTTACCATTCTGAACTTTTATGTGTTGTCTGATTGGTCAGAGCTCGAAATAAGCGTACAAATTGATGAAAAATTGTTAAAGGAACTGGTGTTGATAGATTCGAAGTTTCTATGAAGACTCGTATTTGAATGAAAAACAACCATTCAATATGTGTCCTAACAATGATACTAAACAAGAAGACAAATTAGTCTTACTGTGGTTGCATCTTATCTGTCAAAAGAAGAAATAAATACACATGATAGAAATCGATTTGAGGATGGGGAGAAATATGTTGTATAATGAAAGTCGGTATATAAACTATATCTATCAAAATCCTACCATGACCCTAATCGGGAAACAAAAATCGAGAAGAATCGGGCAGAAATAGAAACAAAAGTCGTAACTGGTGCGAGGGGAATCGGACACTAGGGTGAGGAGGAAGGGTAGCTGTGTCTATTTTTTTCTTTAACATTTTTTTTGCTGAACGGCTCCATTAGGAGGTTGTGTTTTAATGAACTAAACAAACCTACGTCTGACCGATTCAGACGTAGCCTCTTTATGGAACCATTAAGAGGTAAAGAAACAACCCCTTAGGATGAGCTAGATCCAAGACACCACCAACCTTCACACACTTGACACTTGAGTTTTACTCCTTTTTTCTACTTCCGACCGGGATTGACCACACCTTTGCTACCTTTGCCTTGACCATTAGCAGGATCACTAGTTTTGATAAACGCCACCAAATCGCTTTTAGCGCCAACCTTGGAAGAGATCCTAGATGCTCCGAGAAGACCTCCACTGACAACAAGTTTGGGTTCGACTTTGGAACAACATGAGGATCCACATGCTTAGGGGAGTTGAGATCAAGAGAGAATAGGTTATGTAGGCAGTTAAGGCCCGTTAACTCTTCTAGGTAAAATGGGTTTGGATTACTGAAGATATTTTTTTTTCTTTTGGCTTGAGGAGTGAAAGAGAGGTTAAAAGGGTTAGTTGGGCCTTGACTACATGCAAGGCTAATAAATTTGAGGCTGACCCTTTTAGTATTTGATGGCCTGCATTAAACTTAAAGAGGCCCAATGATTTAGAAGGGGTCGACTCCCCTTAAGTCGCCCCATCCAATGCTTGATTTAGGCTGGCATGGTTTGGAATTGAATTTACTCAAACTAGATGGGCCATCATTAACAAAAAAGAACTTTACGATCTGAGCAGGATCCAAAACTCCAGGAGTCGAGTTATAATCAAACGGCACATTTTGCATAGTCGCATTTTGTCCAAACAATCACAAGAATCATACAACATAGTTGCTTTTTTTTTGGGGAAATGGAATTTAATAATCCCAACTTCGGGGTGTTGGAAGGCAACAGTCCCAACTTGAAAATTGTAACACAGCAGTCCCAACTTGTCAACATTTTTATTCTAATGGTCCCAGACTTAACTCAGTTAGTTTTTCCGGTTAAGTGCCACGTAGGCATCCTACGTGGCAGTCCAACGTGGCAAAATCTGTCTATCTGTCAAAAAAAAACGTGGGCCCCACAATGACACTTGTTTTTCAATTAAAAAAATCTTTTAATATTTAAAAAATCTTTTAAATAATGTTTTATTAACTTTTATATATAATATATATATATAAACATATTATATATACACACATATATATCATCATCATCTTCACCACAACCACCTTCCACCACCACCGTCACCCACCTGCCACCACCGTCAACCACCTTCCGCCACCACAACCACCTTCTACCACCACCACAAACACCACCAAAACCCTCTTTCTACCCCCACCCTTTTCTCAAACACACATAATCATCCCCACCACAACCACCTTCCACCACCACCAAAACCCTCCAATTTCTGAAACCCTAACCCTAATCCTCTGCCTTTGATTATAATCATCCCCACCAACCACCTGTAAAATTAGGGTTTTCCCCCAAATCGATTGCACCTTGTTATGACCCGACAGAGAGAGAAAGAGACATCAGAGGAGAGAGAGGAGGAAGACGAAGACAGAGGAGTAAGACGAAGGAGGAAGACGAAGACAGAGGAGGAAGACGAAGGAGGAAGACGAAGACAGAGGAGGAAGACGAAGGAGGAAGACGAAGACAGAGGAGGAAGACGAAGGAGGAAGACGAAGACAGAGGAAGACGAAGACAGAGGAGGACGAAGACAGAGGAAGACGAAGGAGGAAGACGAAGACACCGTCTCTCTCTCTCTCAGCTCTTTCTCTCTCTACGTGGGTTGGTGGTGATGGTTGTGGTTGGTGGTGATGGTTGTGGTGGTGGCTGGTGGTGATGGTTGTGGTGGTGGTGGGGGGTTATCAGATTAGAGAGATGTGTGTGTTTTATGTGTATAATATATATATTGATAAAAAAAAACTTAAATAAAAAAAAAGACACTTTCATTGTGGGCCATATGTTTGCCAAGTGGGACAAATTGGCCACGTCAGACGCCATGTGGCAGTCCACGTCATCACTTAACAGAAAAAGTTAACCTCAGTTAGTCCGGGACCATTAGAATAAAAATGTTGACAAGTTGGGACTGCTGTGTTACAATTTTCAAGTTGGGACTGTTGCCTTCCAACCCCCCAAAGTTGGGATTATTAAATTCCATTTCCCCTTTTTTTTTTCTCAACTTTGATGAACTCTAAACATGCAATTTTCCAACAGTTACATAATAAAAGTTCAATTCTTCAAACAAAGAATTTATAAGCTATTTAAATATAATAGTTTAATGACAATATAATATACGTAATAACAAAAATGATACTCTCTCCGTCCTAATTTAAATGTCCTAGTTAAAAAAAACACACATTTTAAGAAATATTGTTTATTTGTGGTAAAATGACAATAATATCCTCAAAAGTGATGATTGTGTTTTGTCTTTTATGGGCAAAATTGGAAATTACATTTCTATTTTTGGAAAATGACATTTAATTTGGGACAAACAAAAAAGGAAAGTAGGACAGTTAAATTGGGACAGATGGAGTAACTGTTTTGGTGGAAGTATCGTTTAGCATCACTCATCAGAAGCAACAAACCAAAATATATGCATGAGACTTCACATTGTTCGTTTGAAAATAAAAATAATATTTTTGTTTCAAAATAAAAAAACATAGTCGCCGGAATTATACTAAAAAAAAGATAAATCTATCGATTCGCTCAAAGCATTCGATGAACATTAGACTGTAAACCTGCAAGGAAACAAATAAATTATCTTATTTTTTTGGTAACAAAATGCGGTCGAGTAGAAGATAGGGGTAGTGGTGGATTATGGGCCAGAAAAGGATCATCTCATCACGGTTTGTAATTAGGTGTAACGGCCAACAAATCAAACCTGAGCACTCTCGGCACACCCACCAGACAAATCGAGTACTTCGAGAGTAACCCAAGTCGTCAAACACTAAAGCCGGGGAAAACCCGGTAACCCACCCGCCTGTAGACACGAAGGTGAAAATACCGGTAAACCCGTCTAGCTCAAGAATCGAAACCAGGATTTCGTGGATCTTCTATCATTGACCACTAATGCCTCTACCACTGCATTGCAGGGGTATTGGGCTATTGGCTTATAATGGCCGGATTATGGACCAGAAAAAGAACGAGGAAGGAGGTTATTTTTACAATATGAAAATTTTGCCTCATGTACTTTCATAAATTCTAAAAGAACATCTATACTTGATTCATTAGCATAAATTTTTGCATAACCAAATCAGGCCCCTGGTTTTATTTCTAGGCTCCTTTATTGAGCTGAGTTTTAAATATGCAATCAACACGTGTCTAATTTCATAACTTAAGGCTATGTATTTTCGTTTCACAAATTTTCCTTACCACAACTATCAACTAATCCAAGAACATGATATTAAAGAAGATCCAACAAGATAAATCACAGACAAACCATGTGATCTTTGATTAGTAATTTAGTCTAAGATAATCTCACATGTCAAGAATCGCCTTTACCATGGAATTAATCTTTGGGTTTTTAGTTTCAGCTCACCATTAAAACTGCATACACTTAAAAGTTATTTAACAAATCGAAATATCTTGTTGTATGGTATATGAACATGGGACCCACACTTGAACAAATTGGTAAAGTTTCCCAAACAAATAAGAAAAAAAAAGGTTATTTTTTCTATCTTTCTTATTCACGGTATAAAGCTGTGATGTAACAATATACATCTTTCGAACTCAAAATTACAATTCTTTGAAAATTCATGAAAAAAAAAATACAGATTTACACCATCCCAATGAAACCAACATATGTAACGTGTTACACATTTCGTTCTCTGTGTTTATTTTTCTTCTATAAACCTAATCCGCAACGAGCCCTGTCTATAAATTTAAAATGTTAATTAATAGACCAGGTCCGTCCCAACCAAGCTGGCTAGTCAAGTTATAACCAAAACATGTTAATTGGACTCGTATTCCCCTTGGTCAGTACTGGCTTCCTCTTTCAAAGAGGCTAGCGAATGCATTGAAAGCTGTTGATGGTATTGCTGGACCACCAACACTGATGCTGTGATATGGAAATCTGGTGAGATGAGAAGGTTCCCGATTGGCCCCATCTCTGGGAACTCGGTTCTTTTCCTCATTAGTGCCACCAGTTCACTTTCTGGCATCCTTCCGATTATAACCAGGTTACATCGGGTATAATCGTGAATCACCTCGATCGCCTCGAATGCGTTCTTCACCACTCTCTCCACATATTTGGCTGTGCTCTTCTTCAAAAGCTTCTCCTTGAATTCAGCAATTACATCATCGTCGTTAGGCGGTTTGTCTATCTCGACACTCACTGAGCCCGAGTTGGTTACGTTGTAGTCCAGAAGTATTCGGACTACAACTAGGTTGATGCCTGGATGCTCAGCCATCCGGGCTCCATAGGCTAAAGCCTCATGGTCATCATGGCCACCGAAAAACAAAACTGTCACTAGCGAGTCGACGTTACTTGCAGAAACATGTGAATTCCCACCAAACCCGCGGTCCACTAAGATACTAACCGAACAAGGCGCATGCTCCAAAACCTTTCGGTTAACGTGGCGATATTCAGCCCGGGTTGTCTCCAGATGACCATCGAGCCTCATGTGCTTATGAAACTGTAGGATAATCATGGTTGCCTTTTTCGCCTCTGCTTCCTCACATATATCTTGATGCATACTTGATACTGCAGAGATGGCGGTTGTGGGCCGGATCGAGACTTTACTGAGCTGCTTAAATGCCTCAAACGCCACGACAATCTGATCCGAACCAGCATTGGGATCTTTCTTCCAAAACGGGTGGCCGTTTCTCCTAGCCTTGTGAACCATCAGTATAGCCGAAGACCTCTCGGTGAGTTCCATGAGGTGCATCGCGTGGACTGTAAGTGTCTCCTTCTTTCCGGTCCCACGCGAGGCTTCGATCAGATTAATCATCGTTGGTAGGTTTCGGATTCCATGAAAAGTGATAAACACACGGAATTGGCTTGTGGCAAAACCCTTTCTGTAAACCGTTCTGTTTTTGTACTCTGATTTTGTGGTCTTTTTCGCTGGCTTATACACAGCAATCACTGAAGGTGTAGTGATAAATGTCGTGACAAGAGCCATCAAAACCAATATTGCAAAAGTTTGATCATTTAGCACCTGTATCCAAAAACAGTTGCATATTATGACAAAAGATCAAATACAAACAATTTTTTTCGTACGAACTGTACGAACTGAAGGGAACAAAAAAAGTGGCGGTGGCATTTTCGTAAATAATGACTACCACTCTTGTTGATATAATTACTTTAGTGTATATAATTACTCTAGAGTAATTACCCTAGAGTAATTATATAATTACTCTAGTTATATAACTACGCTATATAATTACTTTAGAGTAATTTTATAATTACTCTAGTTATATAATTACGCTAGTTATATAACTAGAGTAATTATATAATTACTCTAGTTATATAAAGTTTCCAATATTTACAGAAATGCCACCGCGTGTTTTTTACTTCAGTTCGTACTGTTCGTACAATAAAGCTATTTGTACGTGAACTTAACCCTACATATTATAAGAAAGAACAATCATAAGTAAACACAATAAAATGTAAGAGATGTTACTTACTCCCCGATCTTTTCCAATGTTGAGAACGATGAGTTCGACCAAGCCTTTTGTGTTCATCAAAAGCCCAAGAGTAAGAGCCTCCGAAAAAGGAACTTTACACCACAAAGAAACCCCGACTGTGCCAGCAATCTTACCAAAACAAGCAGCACATATGACCAAGCTAAGTAAACACCAAGATTCAACCCCTTTGATTGAAGCTACATTCGTTTTTAAACCACTTGATACAAAGTAAAGCGGTAGGAACAAGCCCGAAACAAGGTCCTCAACTTTATCCACCAACGCACCTGCAAACGGGCCTTCTTTCGGGATGAGAACACCTACCACAAAAGCCCCAAAAAGTGCATGAATCCCGATAGTATCCGTCACAAAGCCCGCAGCCAAAACCACTCCCAACGTCGCACAAACGTAAACCTCGTCCACGGGCTCACCTTCGGGGCACCTCCGAGACATCCATTTGAAAATTGGCGGGATGACAAATGAACATAACATGATGAAAGCCGAGCCACAAATGAAAACCCAAAGAGCCATAAAAGGCGACCGCCCAGAGCCCGAGAGCGCAACAGCTAGTGCAAGTAAGATCCAAGCTGCCATGTCATTAACCGCGGCTGCTGACATGGCCATTTTACCGACATCCGTGGTTAAAAGCTTGAGTTCGGCTAGTATACGGGCTAGAACAGGGAAAGCAGTGATGGACATTGCAACACCCATGAACACAATAAATGGGCCTGGGTTTACCCCTTTGGAGATGGTAGCTCGAAGGACAAAGGAAACACATATTCCTAAAATGAAGGGTAGGCAGATACCGGCCATAGCAATGGTTAGGGCTTTCTTTCCGGTCCGTCTAAGAGAATTTAAGTCCAACTCCAGGCCCACTAAGAAGAGAAAGAACAGAAGCCCAAGGTTGGCTAATGTGTCCAAAACCGGTAGGCTCTTTGTAGGGAAAATGGTATTGAGATAGTTTGTGTTACGGCCCAGAGCTGATGGGCCTAGTAAAACTCCACCCTGAGAAAAAAGAATGAACATCAAATGTTCATAATGGGTTGTTAACTCTGTATGTTCTCTGTTATTCAAATAATATGATTGATTATTATTTATCATAAAATAATAATATTAATACGATAAAAATCTTAAATTTTTAATGAAAGAGGTCCAACAAATGATAAGTCTTTGGTAGAAATTGTTTTGAGAATGTTTACCTTTCAGGAATTCAAAGTATATAATTGTATCAATATAGTGCCTTTGAAGTCCTTATGTTTCCGTTTCGAAAAAAATATACAAACCAAACCAATTGGGTTTGAAACCCGGACCGGACCGGTTGAACCAGTCCGGGTCGGGGTATTGGACCGCTTGTGCAACGAACCGGGGGTCGGACCGGTTGAACTGGGTTTTTAAAGGGTTGAATTTGAAATTTTTAAATTTTTTCGATATTTAATCCTCTTAATTTTACGACACCATCCGGTTCTTACATCCGGTCCGACCGGTTGGACCGGTAAGGAGACCGGTTCAACGTCCGGTCCGGTTCTGAAAACATTGCTTTGTTTTGATCAGTTTAATCAGTTTCAATAGTTTATAAACACCTCTAGATCCATGAAAATTCTTTTCTCTGGATTAAAAGACAACAACATTGATGTCTCTTTCTGTTATTTAATTTCTTTGTGCCTTGCAGTCTTCAGTTTAGGCATATCTTAATAATCAATGGTTCAGTCGAAAGCACAAAGTCAAAGCTTACCATTGTGCACGAACTTGTTTGCATAAACAACAAAAAATTCTATTAAAGATGACTGAAACTTACAATGATTTCAGCGATGACTCGTGGTTGTCTTAACGGTTTCAAAAGATAGGCAAGAGCGCGAGTGAGCAAGAGAACCAAGCATATTTGCACAATTACAAGAGGAAGGGCATAATCAAGAGGGTTGTTTCCTTGGAATACCCCTTCTGATGTAGCCTTCATTGGGGGTGGACATGTTGTATTGGATTCCATTTTGCACTACCTGAAAACAGTAAAAAAAGTTCCAACTTTGATCAGATTTCAAGTTTCAAATTCCAAACAAACAAAAAGAGTAACCATGGCGCCAATGGCGTAACCATAACTTCTTTGTCGAGGGGTCATCATAAGACTCTATTCTCAACCAGCTACAACTAGAGGGTCCAAATCATGTTATATCCATAAAATCTAACAAATTCTTGTGAACCCCTTTGGTTCCGCCCCAGAACTAAGCACAAGAAGCATATTGAGTGCCAGGGGCGGATATATAGTACATTCAGAGGGGGCATATGTTACTCATCGATTTTTCTGGCGAAGTGAAAAAAAATTGTTTTTTAATGTGTTTTTTATAAAACGGTATCCCTAAAATAAATTTTTTGTTACCCCTTAAAATATTTTTTATAAAATGTTGTTTTATTTTCTAGATCCGCAACTGTTGAGTGCATATGCCAGTAGTCACCACTCTTGCAAGTCTTACCAAACCAAGTTGCCACGGGCAGAGCCAATGGGAGTCAAAAGGGTCCGCTGAGCGTCTTGACTACAATTTGTTGGAGTATAGATATATAATAATATATGATTAGCTTATTATTTTAAGAAAAATATGAGTCGGACCCCTATGGTAGAGAAGAGAACCTTATGATATGACCGAGTATGGACCCTTTCTGGATTTGCTATTCAGAAAGGGGTGGCTGCGCAGCTTGTTGCCCGCCTGCCCGTTATCTTGATGTAATTTTCTTTGTCCGGGAATAAAACACAGATCATTATTGATTAAAAAAAAAAAAGATACCAATTACCAAGATATGTTCTATTACAGTGAAATGCAAATGTAAGATCAACAACAATGCATGCTTTATTCAAGACGTTCTACGATGATTTGCATAAATATCCAATCCTGTTATCGGGTAATTGTTAAAAATTTGATCAACATTATGCAGATGTACACACACACACACACACTCATTGATTACAGAATCAAGATCAAGATCAACAACATGGCATGTGTATACATAAACAAGACAAGAATACCTGAATTCGACGAAGATGAAAAAGAAACAAATGGGTCTTTATTCCATTAATCGTTGTTATGATCTTTTTGTTTTTTGGATTGTAATGTTAGGAATGGTAAAGCATTAAGCAGAGAAGGATGAAAGAAGTAAGAAGTGCCTTGTGCCTTGGCTTCGTGTTTTAATTACAGAAAAAATAGGCATCGGCTTTTGCATGTTTATAGATCCATGAATCCATCAAATCCATCTCTAGCCTACACTTGTGCTATCATCAAATGTTGGGTCAGCGAAGATAAAGGATCAAACAAAGAGTGTTGTTAAATGTTAAATCACTGGATTAATTTCTTAATTTTTATTTTGGGAAGTAAGTATGAAAATATATATAGACATTTCATATTTATTGCTTCTTGTTTCATACTATATTACAAAAACGCCCCACTTACGGTGTGCGCATATAATGTATATATGTCATATGTGTGGCCCTCGGGGGGCAAAAGTAAAGTTGCACTAGTTTTAACGTTATTTTACTTATTTCGTGAAAATAACGTTAAAAACGACGGACGGTTAATCATGCATCATGTGGTGGCGTTGATAGCCAAAAGACAAAGGGGTACATGCACCGATCGGGTTTGTCCCGATGGCTAAGTGTTTTGTGCCTTATGTCCAAGGCTTGATACCAAACCACATCGAGCCGGGGGTCTCACTGGAAGCAGCCTCTCAATTCTTAGGGATAGTGGTAAGGCTGTCTACATCTTACCCTCCTCAGACCCTACCTTAGCTTTGCTATAGGTGGGATAAACTGAGGATGATGATGATGACGACGACTTACCTAAGAGGCTAAGACTAGGGGTGGTAAAAAAACCAAAGATCAACGGGTATACTTGAAACTCAAAATATATGAGACGGGTAAATTCAAAACCTGACGGGTATGAGTCGGTTGTGAGATTAGTTTTAAGAATTTTTGTGGGTTTGGGACTGGTATGAGATTAGGTGTTACCCGACCTAATTACTCGAGACGACATACCTGTTTACCCGAATTATATACCTGGAATTTTTTTTACTTGTATTTTTATTTTAGTAGGTTCATTATGTGAAGAAATATTCTTTTCTAATATTTATTTGATAATATTATTTATATTATGTATGTTGTGAAGTATATACATGAAACTATTTAAGAATTATAAAGGTATTATTGATTTATAAAAATTGTATATATGTAATGGTATCTTTTAACAAACTAACAAGTATACCTGATACCCGTAGATATGTCCACAAAAATACCCGATGAGCATTGGGTAGGGATGAGCATATTGTATCCCGAACCGATACCGATCCCGTACCGAACCGAGGGTGTTCGATATCGGTATTGGTACTCACATTTAGAGGTTTTCGGTTTCGGTATCGGTACGGGATCGGTATTTTAAGGTAAAATACCGATACTATACCGGTACCGTACTGATACTGAACCGATATCGTACCGTATGTTTTTAGTATCGATATTGAGTTTTGGGAGTTTTCGAGATCGGTATCGGTTGGTACCCATACCATCCAGAGCTCATCCCTAGTATTGGGCCAGGTTTGGGATACAATTTTAGAAGCGGGGGATACCACTACCTGCCCGAATTCGACCCGACTCATTGCCATCCCTACAAAGTCTCCTAAATTTTGATCATGTTCCTAGAGATCACTGCAAAATCTCCTAAAACTCAACCATAGAGATCAATAGACTAGAATCATTCCTACAAAAATCATACTTTCTATTTGATCATATTCCTAGATCTCAATCATATTGTATTATATCGTATACTATTTATGTTATGTTTCTTATTCGTATAATATTATACAAAAGTTTATTATGTTTAATGTTGCAAAAGTCGCTAGGCGCTTCATAGTCGGAGTCGGGAGTACTCGGGGAGTTCTCGGCCTAGTCGGAGAGTACACGGGAAGTACTCGGCCTAGGCCTAGAGTACTCGGGCCTTGGCAACCTACCTTGTAGCGATTACTCGAGTTCAAATTTCAAAGATAAGAGATTATTGAGGTTCTTGAAAACAGAGCTCTAGCCCTTGTTAACTTTATACATCATGTCCTCTGTTAATTATAATTTATAATACATCATCCTTAATTTCAAGTCGATGACTAAAAGCTTCTCTAAATCGAATTCTTCACAAAACTGCAACTCTTAACGTCGACAACTCGACAAGCAACTACATGCAAAGAACAATAGTATAAGAATTAACGCATACGTAAAAACTTACCCCGAGTAAAAAATCAATTGGTTAGATCCCGACCCATTTGTTTCTTTTATTGTAAAAACTTACCCGAGTAAAAAATCAATTGGTTAGGTCCCAATAAATATGCTGTGAGACCTAACCGATTATGCTATGCAAAACCATTGAAACAAACTTCGTAGTTCGTACAATTGAAACAGAATTCAAATTTTCCCAATTGGATTCCATTGATATGAATGTTTTCAAAGATTTGATTTTAAACTTTCTACAATAATACACAAACACAACCCAAGAACATACAATTCTTCCATCTTCATCTTCACATGACATAAAACCACTCACAAAAGAACGTGTAAAAAATCAAAGTAATAAGAAACATAAAAAGATGGGAGCAAGAACATACCGGAGTCTAAACTTCAATGGAAGAATGAAAAATACATAGCCGCCAAATCAAGGACGAATGAATTTTTTTTTTAATTACAACAGAAAATGAGGGTTTATTCTATTTTATTTAATAAAAAAGTCATGTAATTACAAGTGTTTGCGCTCTCTGCTGCATTTCTTAGGCACTGTCTAGTGTGATTGTATGTGTATTTTATAATAACAGTCCACCATTAAAAATATTTATTACCAAATTACACCGTAATACGAATATTAGGCGATACAATATGAAAACAACTTTTACAGTTTACATCTAAATACAAGATTTTAGGCTTTAAAGAATATGTGTGATAAGGTCCATTCATGTATCTTCTTATATAAACGCACAAATTGTTCTGAAAATTACATATCTTTTCATCGTATCATCTTATGTGCTAGACAAATACCCCTGATCAATATGCATCTTCATGGAAACAAAGATACAAGGTAAACACATTTTCATCATTCAACACCTCTTTCTCATTCAATCAACACATTCTCATGTTCACATTCATTCTTTTATCCGTCAATCAAAATTTATCACATTTTTAACGTCAACGTAATTTTAATCAACACGTTCCGCTTAACTACCCATTTAACAATAAAAAAAACACAAAATTGACATCATAAACTTTCCTAAGACGATGAAAACCAAATATATCAAATTAGGTTTATAAAATTTGTTAATCTTAGCCTCTTAGGGATTTGTTTCGACTTTCGAATTAGGTTTATAAAAATTTACAATAAAATTGTTAATTTTGTCTTGTTGGCACGTATAAAATCCACGTGGCTACATCCAACCAATCAGAGACCGCCATCTTAACGGTTCTGCTCGTTCTTTAAAATGCACCCACAAATCCCAAATAACATCATCGTTTTTCTTGCATATGTTGAAATTGTGCGTCATTTAAAGCATATTATTAGCATTTTATAAACCCATTCATTGAATCAGCAAAACCCCATAAACAATTTTCTGGGATCTGTTTGTTTTCCCTAAAAAATTGTCTTTTTTTTTTTTAATAAACACAGAGAATTCCCCCTGGTTATAAGCAAGTTTGGAGGCCGATTAATCGCTCATCAATTCCCACCATGGTATGAACATTAACCCTCTTTTCGATTTCCTTTATCTTAATTGATCTATGTTGTTTGTGAGATTTAAGGTTAGACAATGCTGTTATTATAATTATTATGGAATTTTAGGTGATGTTTTATTTAAGCTGTCGGTTTTGGAAGTAATTGTCAGAAATTAACCACACTTTTAGGATTATGTAATTGTTTGCATTATGTTGCTGTGTTTGATTGTTGGATGACATGTTTAGATGATATTATTATGGGAATAGTTATACAATAGTTTGGATAAAACAGTTATATAATTATGTAAAGAAAATACAGTCTTATTTGGATTACTTTTAATAGTCTGTAAATTCAGATCAATAAAATTGGATAAAAAGTTATGCGGTTTTTGTTGAACCTAACGGTAATTTAAGAAAATCGATTTATCATGTTAAGTTTTATAGAAAGGTCTGGTGGCGCAGCTTGTTGCCCGTCTGCCTGTTTTAATGTAATTTGGCAGTCATGAAATGGAGAAATCTCGGTTCGATTAAAAAAAAGTTTTATAGATTAGTTGGCCTAAAACATTTCTTCAGACTGACTTGAGTTTGTTAATCAAAGTTCCGAATTCGGAGGAATGTGTTTGGGTTAATCGTGTGAGAAAGGTAACAAAGTTTTGTTGCGATGGATACTTTGGCAACGCACGTTATTCTTGCTTAAAAAGGCTCAAACTTGTAACGCGAGTTATCTGTTGTGTTTCAGGACTCGATAAACTTGTCTGTGGAGGGAGCTTCATGGTCTGATGATGAGCCGGAAGTTCAGTGTAAGGGAACCGGGGTTTATATCCCGAGTTTTGAAATTATGGAGACAGATAATAATCAAGGAGAAAATCCTGTCTCGATTGACGTCCTACCAGATGATATTCATGAAAGAATTTTATCAGGCCTTCCTTTAGCAGCAATATTTAAAGCATCTTGTGTATGCAAAAGGTGGTACCAAATCATTCACTCAAAGAAATTTACCTTAAAAGATGCTAATTTATTGTCAGAAAAAACATGGTACTTCATGTTCAAGAGCTCAGCGGAGCCTGTGGGCTATCTTTATGACTCGGGTTTTAAAAAATGGTACAACTTTGAGCTCCCATTCATGGTTCGGTACGACACATGTAACGTTGCTCCATCGTGTGGTCTTGTATGTTTCATGGATGATGAAACCAGTAAAGCAATCTATATTTGTAATCCCATAACTCGGGAATACGAAATTCTTAACATTCCACCTAGCCTGGTTCCCCTTTTTATAGCACATTGGCATTCTCTGTTGACCAGTCAAAGTCAAAGTACACTGTTTCCGTCGTTAGGTCAATGCAAGCTTCTGATGATTTCTTGTCATGGAATGTTTCGATTCAAGTTTATGATTCCAAGGAAAAGACATGGTTACCCCCGGTAATGGGAGCTATGCAAGGGTGGAGAACAGGGGACGTAAGCGCAATATGTGATAATATTTTGTACATTTTGGTCTTTTGCACAAGGCGGGATGAAGGTCAGAACATTCCTGGGTTAATAACTTACAATCTTGGTTATGCTGAATCATCCATCGGTATCTTGAAGGACGAATCAGTAATTTTAGTACCATGCGCTCTTACTTGTGGTCGGCTAATGAATGTTCAAAGAAAGCTTGTGCTTGTTGGGGGTATCGGAAGACCAAACCGACCAGGTATAATAATGGGAATTGGCATATGGGTACTTAACGGAAGGGAATGGACGGAAATTACGAGAATGCCCCACAAATTTGTGCAGGGTTTTGGGGAATTAGATGATGTTTTTGCTAGCAGTGGGGGTGGTGATCTGATATACATACAGAGTTATGGAGGAACAGCTTTGCTTATATATGATATGAACACAAGACAGTGGTTTTGGTCTCAGAAGTGTTCTATGCATAAGATTAAGAAGTCTCATCTTCAAATCTTTTCTGGATTTTGCTTTGAACCTAGGCTCCAGTTTCTGTAACAATTGAGGTCTGGTTTCAAGGGTTTTTTTTTTTTTTTGGTAATGTTAAATTTCTGTGTTTATACATGTTCTTATGTTTCAGTATATGGGGAAACAAATGTGTGTTAGTTATTATGCAATTATGCTATGGACACATATTTGGCATATTGTCATTTGTTTGACTCATTCTGACTGGACAGCAAATCTCATGTCAGTGACATAAGTGAAGGGTTATTTTTAGATGAAAGTTCATTTTATTTTATATTATAAAGTTTCTAAAAATATATTAAATTTGACAAGTAGGGTATAATTTAAACATAGTTTTGAAAATAAACCAACCTAGACCCGATTTTCGCGTTCCAAATGCGAAACAAGGTTTGATATGTAGACACAAACATGGCCCGTTTGTAGGAAACTTCTTTTGGCGCTACAAATACAAGTGTATATAAAATAATTACGTTTTAATTTTAAAAAACTTGATAACAAAACACATAAAAATCAACCAGGCTAAACGGTTAACCCACGAACCCGTCAGATAACCAAACTTGCAGATTTGTTAAAGACAGTGTTGTATAAAAATCATAAGAAAGACAAACAAACAAGATCTATCATTCATATTCATACTCATATTCATATCTAATGCACCAAAATGTCAAAAGAAAATTCAACAAAAAAAAAAACTTTAAATAATGTAAAAAAAGTAAGAAAATAGAATGATTACACCACACCAAACTTTCCTTTCCCAACGGACAAATACATAGGATGGACCCAAAAAAAGCTTCCATAATTTAAAACAAAAGGTTGGGGCCTTCAGTCATGAACACCATGGGTCCTACACATATCATTAATCCCATCCCACACCCTGTTGAACAACAAGACATCAAGAAAAAAAAAAAAAGAAACACAGACATACAAAGACACAGAAGAAAAAAAGAAACCCACCCTTAAGTCCCAGTGTTGATAAATTCAAACTAATAAAAAACAAATACACATGAAAGTCTAGAGAGAGAAAAGTTGATGGTGGGGTGAGAGAGAGAGAGAGAGAGAAAGATAAAGTTTTTTTTATAAAAAAAAGTAGATGAAAAAGTGGTGTGAAGAAGAAGGTGGGGGCAACAAGGAGGAGCCACCACCAAAAAAGCACCAAAATTTAGGGGAAAAGTTGAAGAAAATAGCAGGAAAAAGAGGTGGTCAATTTACTCCTGTTTTGCCTTTCCCTCTTCATACTAACACTGGTTGTGCACAAGACAAGAGCTTGGAAGAAGACAACTCTGGTTTGTGTTTGACAGTTTCTTGTTTGCCTGCTGCTGCTGTTTCTGCAAGAAAGTTTAGCTGCTACTGTTTGGGAGCTTTATAACTACAACCTGTCTGTTGCTAAAATGCATAACAATGGTGGGAGTAGAAGGAACCATAGGTATCTGCAGCAGCTTAACCGCCACCATCATCATCACCATAGGCAGCATCTTCTTGAAGACAACCATGATCCTATTCCTGAAGTGGTATTCAAAGAAAACTTTCTTGATGTTTTTGTTTTAATAAAAAGTTTTGATTTTTGATTCTATGATGTTTTTTTTAGTTCTTGTTGATGGATCTTGATTTTTTTTTATTTTTATTTTTTATAAATAGAGTCTTTGTTGATTTGTTTGAACCATTAATGAGTTTATGAATTGTTGATTAATGATTATGGAAGTTGGTTGGTGGGTGTCTCTTTTGTGATAATTCAAGTGTGTTATACTTACTAAAATTGTTCTGTTCTTTTGACCACATTTAAATTATGGATTTAGCCATTTAGGTCATCAGATTACTTGAGGAAAAGAGACAGTAGTATCTAATAAGTGGAATTTGTTGACAAAGTTGTAAACTTTGAGTCAGTTTATGTGTTCTTGATCGATGTTTCCCTCGTAAATACGTAAGGGAAATAATATGAATTTGGTTTATGATGAATGTAGGGGAGTGCTAGCAGTTTAAGAAGACACGTTGCAGCGTCACTTATGCAACATCAGCAGGCGATTCAAAGGAACCATAACGCTGTACGCGCAGTCTCACCTGCAAGCTATGGTAGTAGTTCCATGGAGGTACAAAATTTTCTAATCATCTTTAGTCCATTTGGTCGTTATAGAATACATAATTGTTGCAGAATCTAAGGATTTGAAGGAAAACAATAAGGCTGACAAAACAAATAGGTCGGGTTGGTAAGGTAACGGGTCAAAATAGTTTTGGGTCAAAACGAGTTCTGAGCAAAATGGTTATCAATATGGTTCGGGTCAAAATGCTTCTGGTTGAAATGAGTTGTTTTGAAAAGCGTATTAAATAGGGTTCACCGCTATATATTTTTATGATGGCTGGAGGTGGCGGCGCAAATATTAACGCATTCTTTTATATGTGATGTTCAAGTATTTACAAAAAAGCAAATAAAATCCTTTTGAATTGGATTCGATGTATGATTTGTTTCATAGGTGGCACCTTACAACCCTGCTGTTACTCCTACAAGTTCTATAGAGTTTAGAGGAGGAAATGGTGAGACAAGCTATAGTCTCAAAACATCAACCGAGCTACTCAAAGTTTTGAACAGAATCTGGAGCCTCGAAGAATTACACGCAGCTAACATAACCCTGGTTAGGGATTTGAAACGTGAACTAGCCCTGGCCCGTTCAAAGATCAAAGAACTGGCCCGTGACCGCCATGAGATGGAACACTTGATGAAGCAAATGACCGAAGATAAACAAGGCCATGCCAATGCTACTATTCAATCTGTGAGGGACGAGCTTGAAGATGAGAGGAAATTACGAAAACGGTCAGAGACACTTCACCGGAAACTGGCTCGGGAGCTTTACGAGACTAAAACGACCCTTGTGAATGCTTTGAAAGACTTGGAAAAAGAGAGGAGATCAAGAGTACTTTTGGAAGATCTATGTGACGAGTTTGCTTGGGGGATTAAAAACTATGAACACGAATTGCACTCTTTGAAGCATGTAAATCCCGATAAAGGTAATGGTTCAAACTATAGATCTACCCGAGATGGAATGATTCTTCATATATCCGAATCTTGGTTAGATGAACGAATGCAAACGAAACAAGACACGACATCAACAAAGGAATCTGTAGTTGAAAAGTTAAGCTCGAACTCGAGGCTTTTCTTGAAGCGAAACGAAAGGGTGTGCAAAAAGTTGGGTCGGGCTCAAGGTCGGTGGTGGGACCCACAGCTCGAAGACGCACTCTCTCGAGTCCATCCCTATGAATTTGGCTACTAGTGCCCCTCCCGATGACGGTGATGACGATGATGAAAATGTTACTTCTGCTGGCGATGATTCGCCTTGTTTTGAGCTAGATAAACCAGTGGCACGTGGCAAGGACGATAATGTGAGTTCAACCAAACTGGACAACGGTAAGAAAAAGGTAGCACGTGACCCCTCTAGTTTGCAGGTAAAGTTTTGAAGAACAAATGGCTCAGGCGATATTAGGTCAGAGCAGGGTAAAATGAAAGCCAGAGAAGAAGAAAATCACACGGAAATAACAGAAGAAAATGTTGGTTTAAACTCGAAGTATTTGGATAGTTTACTCAAAAACCATCATCTACAACCGGGAAACGAGTTTGATGAATCAGCTAATAAACAAGTGTGGAAAAGTCACCCAAGTCCTGTTCGAGCATGGACCACAAGGCTACCTACTGAAGATCTCCAAATTTCTGAGTCATCTTCCAAAGTCAAGCCCGAGTCAAAGGAGCAAACTACCTTAAAGTCAAAGCTACTCGAAGCAAGATCAAAGGGCCATAGCTGGGATCTCGTGTAAAAAAGTAACAAGGTCTGGTTCTTAGCTTCACATTTTGTCTTTTCTGTGTGCATAAGCTGCATGTTGTTGTACCATGTCTTTTCGAGTTTCAATACGTTTATCTCTTGTATCGGTTTTACACAGGCTTTTAAATATGCATAATATTCTTACAAGAATTGTGGAAATAATCTACTAGAATATAAGGATTTTGAATATTGATTCTTAAGCCATTGTGAAAACATAAGAAACTTTGCCTTTTCTTGGATTAGCTTCGTGTTATTGCTAGTGTTCTTTCATCCAAATCGATCACAGCTGTACATAGCGTGTAAAGAGTTGGACCTGAAGATTTGCAATATAAATTCCGTTAGCATTGGATTGTTTCATGTGCATTTTCGACCCATTTACTTATGGATGGGTCAAACATGTCAAAGAAGTTTAAAGAAAGCCATTCAATGTCTAATTTTAATGCATACAAGCTCCTAAATAGGGTAATTTCATTCGACCCGTTAGCTAAATTTTGTTTTATTTTTCTACCAGTTTAGTGTTAACGGTAGCGTAACAACAACTGATAAATAATTAATGAAAAGTATGAGATTATATACATGGAAAAGGTTTGACTTATGTACCTTGCATGAAGATAGGATACTTATGATCATCTGTGTCTCCAAGGAGTGATAAAAGGTCCTGCTTTGACTCTTTAGGTAGCAAAGCTGCTCTGTTTTGTCTGCTTATGGAGTTTTGATCATGAACCTTCATAGTAAATTGCAGGAAATTAATTAACCGAACCGTTACTCTAACCATCATAACTGTTTGTATGTTACCTGGTCAACTTCAAGATGAAGATACATATTGGCATGGAAGAAAGGCGTTGACCCGACTTCGTGAACTGAAAGTCGTTGACCTGATGCAGTCTCCACATTCAAGATCTTACGCACGTTCACGTCAATTAGATTATAGCTATGCCCAACTGAAACTGGCGATGAACGAATCCTCTAAATAACACACACGAAAGTCAAAACAGCATAAACATCATAAAAAGTCAAAACCTTTAACTAAAAGACCTAAAACTGATGAAGAAAGTAATCTGAATCTTACAGTAATTGCATCGTCGAGGCTTGTTGCTTCAAGAAGGTCTCTAGAAATGAAGTTTCGCCCAATTCCACCCGCCACAATCTCTGAATCGCTGGTGGAACCGAGTTTAGTGTAAATGCCTATAAAGGTTCATGTCAAAGTCTGCAAATCATTGAAATAACATGTGTTTGCCATACATAAGTGAGGATCAATACCAGACCATGGTTATTAAAACCAAATGCACAGCTCGGGAGCTCGCCTGCATAGGTGTAAGCTGTGTATGACAGTCCATTAGATAGTGTTGCTTTAATCAGATACCTGCAATTTCAGTAGTGTTTCTGATGATCTAACAAATGACGAACGATATAGAGCTAGAAAGAATATTGAGTGTAACATAACAAAACGATGTGGGATTTGCCAAAGGTGTTACATTGAGCTTACGTATGACCAACAAGAGCGACATTAGCATCCTCATTATGAACAGCAACAGCCATTGTATCACTAACAACAAGAAACATCCGAACATTCATCGATCGTTTCCTCATCTCCAACCTTTTCCACCTTCGGGACAAACGGGAGTATCTCTTTCCGAAAGTTCAAGATCATAATCTGTGACAACAACCTCAACTGTCATCTGCAGCCTTACAATACAAAATAAGAAAACAAAAACAAATGCAACAGTTACATGAAGAAATGGGACGCCGGACCCATGAGCGATTCCACGCATCTCATTCCAGTAATCAGGGAACTTGGTGCATTGTTGTGGGAGAGAGATTGAAGGAGAGAGTGTGCTTGTGGAGTTTGAGCAAAAGGAAGAAGTTGGTGGTTGAAAATGGAGTCAGTGGAGAGTCTGGTTGTTATGAGATTAGAGAAACGGTTGCCAATGGAGACACCTAATTGGAATGAATCTTGACAGGGTCCAACTTCATATATCTCCAGTTTCTTTGCAGCTTCCATGTCTGGTCTTTCTGTCTGTCTGTATTCATTAACCTTATCTTTCACATGAGTACATAACCCTTTAAACAGTAGAGAACTAGAGACTATAGGCAGGCGTTTAAGTGAATTACAAAAATAGTCCTCACAAATTTCTTAATTTGCAACATAGTTTGCCTTTTGATTTTGTTATCGTGCTTATGATTATTTTTTCTTGTTGTCGTTTATGGAAACAACTTTTTTTTTTAACCAAATCAGCCATTATTATTATATTATTATTATTATCTCTATTTCTCCCTATCTTATTATTCTCATTAGAACCCCCAAAAAACTGGGTGACAAAACTCTATAATTTTTTTGAGGGGTTGGGGAAGAAAATGGGGAATCTACAGTGTGTTGGTAAATATTGGGTTCTTTGGAGATCTTTTAAGGAAAACTGGAAAACTGTAGTTATTTTTTAATATTTGTTGAAAGTGGTTGTGAGTGGAGGAAAGAGAAAATTTAATGGGGTTTAGTGTAATATATGGTT
This sequence comes from Ambrosia x helenae, assembly GCA_030844895.1. Classification (NCBI taxonomy): domain Eukaryota; kingdom Viridiplantae; phylum Streptophyta; class Magnoliopsida; order Asterales; family Asteraceae; genus Ambrosia; species Ambrosia x helenae. The sequence continues at coordinate 47,408 of JAUTDX010002065.1, forward strand.
GTGAGTGGATGGGGGATGGGGGATGGGGATTCTATTGTGAATGCTCTTAATAGGGCTGCAAACGAACTGAACTTTCAGCGAACAGTTCATGAACCGTTCGGCGGGAAGTTCGTTTGTGTTCGTTCGTTTAATAAATGAACGAACACGAACAAAATAATTCGTTCGTTTTAGTTAAACGAACGAACATGAACAGAGGCCACGTTCGTTCGTTTATGTTCGTGAACGTTCGGTAACATGTTCGTTTATGTTCGTTTGTTTTATGTTCATTTGTTTATGTTTGTTTGTGCTCGATAGATTAATAAAGTTTTTAATTTTTATAATTTGTCTTGATATTCTTTTACTTTTATTTATTTTACCCAAAACAATTTATATGAGGTAAATATATGTATGTGAATTCGATTTTATAAGAAAGTTAATATATGCCCGTTTGTGTTTGTTTTCGTTCATGAACACTTTTTTGTGTTCGTTTGTGTTCATTTGTGTTCATGAGCACGTTGTTGTGTTCATGAATGTTCGTTTGTGTTCGTGTGCGTTCATGAACAAAATTAACAAACGAACACGAACATAAGTGTTTTTCTTAACAAACGAACACGAACATAAAATCTCGTTCAGTAAGTGTTCATGAACTGTTCGTGAACACATATTTTCCTTAACAAACGAACACGAACAAGGCCTTGTTCGTGTTCGTTTGGTTCGTTTGCAGCCCTACTCTTAAGAGTTAAAAGATAGCTAAAATTGTAAAAGCGCCTCATTTTTGTATGAGATGGGAAAAGTTTCTTACTTCACACAAAAAATGTAATATAAAACTTTCTAATAGTACCTTTCATTGTAAAACTCAATTGTACATGATATTAATTTATTTATTGAAATAAGGCTAAAAATAATTTTGTCTTCCTGTACCTTGTGCTCAATTTTATTAGGAGCACAATCTTTTTGTTGTTGTAAACTTCCTATGTTTTGTAAACTTCCTATATAAGTATGTGTGTGCTTGTTCCCGTTTTTTTCCATTTAATATTAAAAGCTTAGCCCAATAGTAATCAATTGAAAACTTAAAAATCGTTATCCCATACAGCTCTATAACACTTATAGACCAATACCCATGTATACCCATTTACAATGTGCAAGGGGCTTATTTTTTTAAGACTCGGATGAGTACGTAAGTCTTCAAGGACGCCACTTCACGATAGTCCTGCTTGATATATGGACATACCACATGGACCATTCGTGTAATAAACTCTTATAGTTGTTACTTTGCTTATTTTTAAAATAAATTTTGATTGATGTTTGAAATGATATTGCAACTATTTGGAGGATAGAGAAGGTTAATGGCATTTATTTGGGGATGAAAAGATGAAATATGTACTTATAATTTAAATTCAAGGATTGCAATTGTACTTACCATCTATCATACTATCTATAACTTATAATTAAATAATTGAACTTTGATGATGTGACATTCAATGGAGGCCTCAACTCCTTCTTGAATTTGTCACGTGGCATCATGTAGGATTTTTTAATTTTTGAGTTTTTTTAATAAATCTATATATATTATAATTATTTTAGGAAAAGATAAGAATTTAAAAACAAAATTAAATTTTCTTTCTAATGTTTCCTCCCATAACTTTTAAACGTTAATATCTTTTATATACGAGATTTTTTAAAGAAAAAAATTACACCAAATTAACGAGCGTTTTATTATCTTTCCACTGAGTACCATAGTGCTATATAAAAAACGGAGAAAAAAAACAACTATTTTTGTGGGGTTTTGTTTTCAAATATATTTTACTCTACTAATAAATCACAAACGATAAACATAACTTCATAGACAGAGATTCTTTTTTTATAAATAATAATAATATTATTATTATTCATTAATCATTTATTGGCAAATCATTAATTATATTGTCATATTAGATACTTTATTATGTTATATTAGATATTTCAACCCCGGGACACTCCCGGGATAAAAGCTAGTTATTATCTATACTAAAGAAGAGTGTCGGCTGATACTTCTTTTGCCACCCTCTCAACTTTAAGCTAATTGCAACTTCAGTCCCCCTACTTTATGTTTCAGTTAATTGCAAGTTTAGTCCCTTTACTTTCCACTGCCACCCCACTCATGTTCGTTGATTGCAACTTCAGTCCCCATACATTTATTTTGTTTTATTATTGGTTTCACCGGCCAAATGTTTGTTTTCACGGTCAATCCGTTGCGCGCCGCCGCAACGCGCGGCAGGTAAAATGCTAGTTTTAACCAAATCCATAACCAAACTTTTCACTAAAAAAATATATAATGCATTTTAACTTATTGTCAATAAGAGATTAATCAAATAATTTATAATGAAACTAAATGACATTTGACTTATATGGACCCAACTCAATGTCATATTGCAATCCACTCTGTTATTGCTCCACAATTAAATGCTAGATTCGCTCTTATTGTAAGAGAATAAATCCTAATTTGGTACGACAATAATAATCTCCGCATTCTATGGTAAAAAGGCCCTTTTATCATGCTTCCCTACATCATTTCTTATGATTGTTTATAATTATTAAAGCTGTTCCCCTAAATTTTTATACTCTACTTTTCTTCCTATTTTCACCTAAATTCTAAGATGCACTTGACTATCTATTTGAAAACAAAATTTAGAATAAATGATGTTACCAAACTACAACTTTAGCTACAAGTGGAACAAGAGTCAAGACATTGTTGCATTAGTTTAGTCATATATACTTCATCATTACAGAAAACAGCTTAGAGTTTGTGTGACAATGGAAGATATGATCATACTTGTCATGCTTCTATGTTCATCTTTCTACTCTTTTGTCCAAAGCTCTGATAGTAATGTCGGCGAACCACTAGATGTTATTCTCCACGAACACGCTTTTAAAGCGCTATTATCTCAGCAACAGCGATACAAAACCGGCACTCTTTATAAGGTCAAGTTGCCTGCTAATCTATCAGGCATGGATGTCTCCTATATAAGATTCAGAAGCAAAACATTGTGGAGAAAAGGAGCAAACTTCAGCAATTTTTCAAGTCCCATCAAGAACTCTACCAATGCCTTTTGTGAAGAGAGTTGTCATTATGTATCAAGATTTAGGAAACTTGTCATCTCAATTCTATAACAGCATAGTTCCTGGGTACTCGCTCGTGTCTTCTGTTGTCGGCTTTAGAGTTTACGACGCGTCAAATCCTGCAACCACGAATGCCAGAAAGATTGATTTAAACACAAGTGATGCACCAATATCAGTACATTTTCCAAACTTGAAGTTTCCTAGAGGTGCTAAGTGTGCTGCTTTTGGCGGCTCAAATGGCGAATATTCTCTTAGTGACATAAGTGTTGGACATGTGTGTTATACTAGAAACTATGGTCGATTCTCTGTTGTTATTCCAAAGAGGAAGAAAGGATCGGTGTGGGTTCGTTGGGGAGTTGGGGCTGGGTTCGCGACGACGCTTTTAGTTAGTTTTGTTGGTGTTGTGCTTGTGAAGATTGTGAGAGTGAAGAGGTTAGATGAGATGGAGATGCAAATGGAAGAAGGAAGCATAGATCTTGAAACAGTTTGGATTGGTTATAGTAAGATGCCATGTGCAACAGTTACAAGGACTAATCCAAATCTTGAAAGCCCAAGTCTTACTAGTAAAAATTAGATTGTTCCTTTTGTAATTTCATTGTAAGAATTCTATTTTTATCATCACTTTTTACAAACATGTGTCATTAATTTTCATTGCTTACACTAGCATACACATTGCGTTAAGCCACAATTCATGTTAATATTGCTTTTGCTTTTGACCTGTAACATCCGGCAGCCGGCATCTCGCGCCCACCAACACTTGTTAGGAGTTCACACAATCCTGGATTACTTCCAACCAAGTACGTTTAACTTTGAGTTCTATTCTTATCTACATCCATCGGTCACAAAACATGCTAGGTGATATTTGAGACGAGATATTTCTCATGACCCACTATCTGTCGTGTAGACAAAACATAAGCGAACGATGTGTGACTTGGCTAAGGTATTACATGACCAGCAACCCAACTTTGTGACATGAATTCGAGTTACTTATTAATATTCACGCCAGCCCCACATAACTGTTTCACGTTTGAACTCCACTGTCAGATTAAAATTCCGTGAGATCCTGGCCGCATAAATTGATCATTTGTAATTTTTACAGCAGTTACTTCAGAACTGTTCCCGCAATCCCACCTGTTTCTTTCAACCACGATTTCCCCCAATTCAACTGCAGCAAACTCACGATTTCCCACACTCTCGCTGTTCCTGCTTTCACCCACGATTTCAGATGGTTTCATAATAAATCTCCCCCACTCCCTTTCTTTTCTCCTATTTTTATGGTAGTATAGGTATAATGAGGCTCATTTCTAGTCACAACACCCACCACCACCATCATCGCCGTCCATCTCCTCTCGCCATCAATTAAGTCGCACCCCTTTCTCTTTTTTTCTTTTCCTGATCGTACCACCACCGCTACAGTCCCTCTCTTGTCGCCCACATTACAGCGCACCATCATCTCAAATTTCGTCATCCTCCGGTATCCAGATGTCCTAATCATCATCATCATACTCAGTTAATCCCACCAATAGCAAAAGCTAAGTAGGGTCTGAGTAGGGTAAGATGTAGACAGCCTTGACTCTACCCGTGGCAATAGAGAGACTGCTTCCAGTGAGACCCCCGGCTCGATAGTGGCTTTGTATCAAGCTTTGGACATAAAGCACATAACACTTAGCAATCGGGACAAACCCAATTGATGCATGTACCCCCTTGTCTTTTAGCTATCAACGCCACCACATGATGCATGATTAACCTTCCGTCATTTTTAACGTGAAAATGACATGTGGAGATTTTTAGGGGATAAGGACGGGACCTTTACTGTGAAGCTGATAAAAGCGCTGGCAGTAAACGATTCAACCGGTAATGAGTTTCAGTACAAGTGGCTTTCATGGTTCCCTTTGAAATGTAATATTTTCGTGGAGAGCATCTATGGATAGGATTGTGTCTATAGCGGCGTTGGCTCGTAGAGGCGTTTGCTTTTGAAAATGATTTGTGTGTGGTGCGCAACCACTATACTGAGAGTACGGACCATCTATTTACCGGATGCTGGTTTCGTCTGAAGTGTGGAGTAGAATTGGGTTTCGGTGCTGGGTCGATCCTACATACGCTTTCGCCTTCAAAGATTTAGTTTTGTTTATACAAAACCGTTGGGGGAGATAAAAGAAGGAAACGGATTATTCATGGGATCATGTTGGTGTCTTGTTGGGCGATTTGGAAGACGAGAAATGATAAGCGGTTCAAGGGGAAAGACATGAAAGCTATTGAGGTGGTTGGGAGCGTTAAGTCCCTAGCTTTTTTGTGGTTGACAAGTAGGTCGAATTTTAAGAATTTATTGTGGAAAGAATGGTATAATTATCCATTGTATATGTTGCAAGTTTGTTTCGGCCTCCTTAGCTTGAGGAGGTGCGTTATTTAAAAACAAATTTCGTAACAATTGATTGTGTTTGTGATTTTCTAGGTTTTGATCTTCCATTGGGGGTTATTGTGGCATTGCTTGAATAATCTACTACTTAGATTATGTGATGTGGCCTGTGAGCGAGCTGCCGCGAACCATCAATAAAGCTAAGTGGATCGCGTGAACCATAACACCCATTCGTTACTCTGGCCGTGAGCGAGCCCAAGCGACCTGGCTCGCATGAGCTAGCGTGAAAAAATTAAAAAACAGCCATTGGTGCTAGCCAATGGTCAATATTTTAAAAAGTGTGTGTGTATATATATATATAAAACATTTACCTAAAACCAAACCATTATTTATCATTTCATTATCACTTTTACTTAAAAATCGATCCCAAATGGCAAACGAAAACCCAAATCCAAACCCACTCTCGCCCCTACAAAACCCAATATTTGAGATTTTGAGGGGTTATTCGTTAGTGTGTTGAACAACAATGAGGGTTTAAACAAAGACAAGGCAATTGAGGAGGCCCGTAACGAGTACTGCGGCATGCACAATGATAACTACCCGAGCGTTGCGTTTTGGAGAGCTATGAGACCGCGCTTTCAACAATAATCGCGTTTTTAATATTTATTTGTGTGATGTTTTTATACTATTTATGTGATGTTAATAAACAAAAAAATAAAAAACAAAAACTGGATAAAGTCTCGCTCAAGGTGAGCCACAACAGGTTCAAGTGAGTGGAACTGAAGCTTTATCCAGTGCCATGTCAGCATCCAGCTGGCATGATATAAGAGGAAAATATCTGGGCACAATGTGAGCCACAACATGTAGTCTTATATTTTTAGTAGATTACGTTACGTACTTACGTGGCAGTGGCTCCAACCATCGGGAATCTGACATGTTGGTGTAGTACATAGTGCTCCGACGAGATCTGATTGTGTTTGTGAATTTTTTCCAGAATTTGTTTTTTTTTTCTTTTATTTTTCTTTGTTATATGTTTGTAGTTGAGACCATAGTTGTCAAAAGCGAGCGAGGCGCATCAAGTGCGTTGCGCCCTGTGAGGCGCGCATTTAACCGCTGAGGCACACTATCAGGACTGTTTTAGGCTGATTTCCAGCCAAATTCAGGCTAAAAGTCCGCCTAAAACCTCTAAATCATCCTAAATGAGCTATGAACAAGTCCTAAACAACCCTAAAACATCCTAAAGTAATCCTTAACAAGCCTAAAACATCTCTAAAATCCCTAAAAATTGTATTTTATACTATGCACCTAATTATAAAAAAACCCTCATTTTTATACGACTTGCGCCTAGACTCCGTGCTTAGCCTATGCGCCTTGAGTGTGCCTAGACGCTTTGACAACTATGATTGAGACCCAATTTCTTATTTCATGCTTGTAAGATTTAGGATTTGTCCCTTTCAAAAACCTTTTTTTACTACTAGAATTTTGGGCAGTGTAATGTAAAAGGTGTGCAAGAAACAAGCTATCAAGATATGGATTGTTGAAAGTAATTCTAGTCTGTAATGATACATGCCATGGGTGTGGCTTCACCGCGGAATCTGCAAGACCTACCCAGTAAAATTAAGCAGGTTGTATATGCCATTTTCTCCTAACTATCTGCTCACTATGGTTAAATTGGGTTGTCATCCTGTAAGCTAGTTGTTGCAATGCTGTTGTGCATTTTTGTAAGGTGGTGAGCCCCCTTTTGCTTCTAGCATCGTATCGTAAAGTAAAAAACGGGTCACGACTTGACAAGTCATCAGCTATACGTAAGAACAGTCGACATCTCATTCGAAACTGGCACCTAAACATTTCATCCGTGTACAACGCTTCATTGGCAAAGTAATCAGCTACTAATCTATCGTGGGCACATATACGTACGTTGCAAATAAAAATAAAAATAAAAATCTAAAATATAGTTTTAAAATGCCCTCTACTGCTTCCCGCCCCTGTTCCTCCTGATGGGTAGTTACCCGATGGGTTTTAAGACGGGTTTAAGACAAACATACTTAATCGGGTATAAGGTTGGGACTACCTAAACCCGATCCATTAATTTTAACCCTTTATATTTGATTTACCCTGATGCCTAAAAGGCTAAAACTCAACTAAAACTCTCAAACTGCCAAATATCCATCTCTCTATTGCTCATTTCCGTCTCGTTCCATGTGTTTCCGGTGAAACCAAGTCTATCGACTCGTCCGACACTGCTTTAGCCACTAATATCATCCCGATGTTCATTGCTATACCATCATTTGCTCTCTTATACTCAATGGACGAGGTAGTAGTAAATCCAGCCATTACTATCAAAGCTATTGGGCATCAATGGTATCGGAGTGCGCCTCTTCACGAGGGTGATTTAACTGCATGGTCATGGTGTGATTGCGATTAAGCAACCATAGAACCGTATTTCTCAGATCATGTTAGGTTTTGGGTATGCTTTCTTATTAAGTTTATGTATATATTGGTTGTTTGTGTGTATATGTGTTATGTATGATTAACAATATGTATATGTTTTCGGTTGTTGTTTTGTATTTATGTTAGGTTTGAAGATGCACACCAACCACTCGATGAAATGTTTAACCAAACTAACTACTATTTTACATAATGCTGAGTTATTTTTTTTAAGCCCCTTGTTACATTGATTTACACTTTTAACATTGGATTATTGGATAATGTTATTGATATATTTTTAACAGGCATTGTTACTTAATCAGCATTGATTTACACTCAACTTTTGTGTTAGATGAATGAGGTTGCATTTGATGTCTCAAACTTAGTTTAAATGTAATCCTGTTATGGGTACTTTGTAGTTGAGCACGCAATTTACGCCTTTTTCTACTTGTAGATATAACAAAAAGTTTGTGTTAAACGTATTACTTGTAAAAATATCTAAAGTTCACATTTTTTGTAAAATTACATTATAGTGAAAAGAAAAGATTGCTATTCCATCATCTATGTGGTAAAAGCTAGTTGTTTAGCCCATATAAATCATTAAGGCTTGATTCAGTTTAAAACATATGCTTACGAATTTTATATATGCTCATGTTTTATTTGAATACATGTCTTTCCATGATACACCTATATTTTTCATATGGTCATAATTTTCACCATCTATTAAAGTTGGAATTTTTAAACCATTAATGCATCTTGCAACTTCACGAAGCTAATTGTTTTTGACATTTTTAACCATTCATTTTGTATTTATGGAATTACCTTTTTTGCAGGATTTTAGACAACTTATATAACAGTGCTCTATGTTATTACCGAAAGAACAAGCAGAGATATTATTAGTGTTTGAGATATTGGTTTCTCCAAAGCATCGGGCTTTTTAACTTTCATTCAAGACTGGTAAAATCCCAAAATCTATTTAACTTGCCTAAAAATATGAACTATGAGTTGTTTAATCCAAGGACTAACATTAATCTAAAATGACGGTATCTTATATTCTTATCATTTTGTTTATATGATAGTAAAACTTTTGTTGACCCTTTGAGCCTTTGTTTTAGGAAGGATGGATTGCTAACCCTTGTCCCCTTTTGGTAACTTTGTAAAAGATCACTTCTTGCCAACTATGTTTGCGGATAAGAGAATAGGCGTGCAACTAGCAATATCAAGTAGGTTCTATTAAACTCGATTCTATAAGTCCATGTGTAGTGGGGGACTTTAGAGTTGTATTTGAACAAGTTTAGTAAACTATGTATGTTGTAATGTAACTAATAGGTTTATTGAATTTGTTTGGATTAGTTGGTTTTTGGCCTCAATTATATAAATTATGCAGCTGGTTTTGGCCCAAATTTAGTAAAAAAAAATTTAATTTTAGTATTTTTCTGAGCTACTTTGAAGCAATATTTTTTTTTAACCTTTAATTTTGGTCTTCTTTTTGGGCGCTTTGGTGTTGTTTTGGGCCGTTCTTTAAACGCTCAAAATTACATGATAACTTTTTTGAGCCATATTTTTTTTTGCGGTCTCAAAGCCGCCCAAAACCAACAGACCAATCTTTTTTTCTACTAGTGCATACTCGTTAGAAACAATTAACAAATCAACATAAATAAAAAACATTGAACTTCATAAATAAGGAATCATCAAATACATTACAACTACTTGCATAGTTCTTAAACACATGAAAAAAATAAATTTAACAAAGACAATAGCAAAGATTAAAGCTTAAGATTCAAATCAAGACCGGATCCATCTTGCTCATTCTCAGGGCGAGCCAAAGCTATTCGCGCGAAAAGATTATTAGCACTGTTTTCTTGTTCAATCCCGTGGTTAAGTGCAGTAGTTGGGTTACCACTTCCAGAAGAAACTCCTAAAAAATCATGAGTAGCACCTCTGCTCCCTTCAAACTTAAAACCGGAAGATGCATTTATAGGAGAACTAAAACTACCACCACCATCACTATTTGTGATATTTCCTTGAAAACTCTCCAACATCTTTGGCCTATCAAAATATGTTAATCTAGTGTTGAACTGGCCATGATGTCCGGAAGGGACACACCGATAATTCAGCGGTGTAGACGTTGACCAGGAAGATGGTCTTTCGATATACGATCTATTGGTGCCAAGTGAGGTATTAGTGAAATTTGTGAAAGAAGGATAATAAGAATAAGTACCATAACTTGGTGGTGGCAATAGGTGACCATAAGGCGGAACCTCCATTTGTCGCCTTTTCGCGATTTGCCGCTCTTGTTTATGGGCATTCTGGTGACCACCAAGTGCTTGAGAAGTTGAGAACTCTCTCTTGCAGTAGTTGCAAGAGAAAACTCTTGATTTTTCTCGAGTCACCTCCTTCGAAGACTCGCTCGCTTGAGATGAAGCCGCGCCCTCTTGATCTGTGGGTTTAAAGAGATTGAGCTCTATTTTCTTATCTTCCATATTTGAGAGTTTGATATCAAGAAAAGCCCTTGAAGATGATTGATCTTCTAAAGCTTTGTTATCTAGTGTTTCGTTCTTCAAGCTTTCTCCTTCAGCGGATATGCTTGAAGCCTCAGACCGACATCGCTCCGATTTATGCTCTTCATCCATTACTAGAAGATTATGGCTAGAGATAAAAACATAGATGAAATTGATCGAGATCATAGTTGTTTAAATAAAGAGGGAGTTAAATGCTTGATATCTTGTATAAATAGAAAGATTGTGGTGCAATCATTGCATGGAGTAAAACTAGCACTAAATTAAGCAAATATACGGTGTTGATGAATTGATTATATCTCTAGTTTTGAAGGCAACACATTGTTCATCTTAGGATCATACTTATGTTTCAAGATAGTTTCGTCTTAAATGCTAAATATTTAGAAAGTCATTAATTTGTATTAAGGAGAGAGATTTTCTCTACAACATATATATTATTTAAATTTAAGAATGCACATTTAATAAAAGAATTGAGTTTTACATTTAACGCACGCCATATGTCCTGTAAAAAAATACAAAATTTATTTGGCATAAATCATGCAATATTTAGGCCAAAATTAACTTCACGGTTTTAAATATAAATATTTAATAAAGGTACGTCAGCTGAAGTTTTTGAAAGTGTAAGATTGAATAACAAAAGATGGTGTTTTTATGTAAAGAACATTTGATATTTGATCATTTATTAAATTATTTAACTTTTAATCTATTTTTGGTATGCAACAACAAACTGTAACATATATGGTTCAAGTTTGGAAACACAAATCATAAACTATATGTTTTAACTTCGGATTGATTTCTGGTAGTTGTATATGTACAAACTTAAATAATTTTGTTTTTTGAAAAAACGCAAACTTAAATAATTAAAGTCATATTATACACAACAAATATTTTTTTTTATAGACTAGCATTAAACATTAAAGGTTTTTTTTAGTGTGAAATTGTGATTTTTTAATATGTATTATGAACAACATGAAAATAATTGTACCACCTCTGTTGCCTTCACCCAGGCGCGCACGCCTAGACCCACTTTTCAGGCTAGGCGAAGCCTTCTCGTTTCGCTTCAAAAGCTTCACTTTCATGCCCTCATGGCGCCTTTATCACGCCAAGTTCTGACGGAATTCCGGCTAAGAATCGTTTGACTAGGTCTAAAACATTTTATACAAACTCTAAACAAGTTTAGAATCAACCTAAAACAATCTAAACTAACCTAAAGTAGCCTAAAACATGTACAAACCCTCTAAAAATGCTTTTTTTTTTACTTTGTGTCTCGCTTAAAAACACATTTTTTAAGTGCTCTGCACTGAGGCTCAAGGTTCACTTTTTTGCGCCTTGAGTGCGCCTTACGCTTTTAAACAACTATGCGTGCCACTTTGTCGTTTTGGGACTTAGCCCAAACTATTAAGTTAAATGCTTATTTATGAATTTAGTGAAAAGATGTTTTAAATTTTATTAAAATAGTTCATGCATTTACCCATGACCTCTTGGTCTAGTGTATGGTGTCCCCCCTTACAAATGTAAGGTTGTGGGTTTAAATCCTTGCAAATGCAAGGTAAGGTGGAATTAAGGTGTGATAAAAATTTGCCGTTCAAAAAAAAAAAAAGTTCATGCATTTTTATATGGTTGAAATTGTTTTATTTTTTTAAATCTTTTTTTCAATACGGAAATGTATTTATTGTAACTTATTAGCAACTAGTATTTATTCCGCGCTTCACTGCGGATTAACATCTTTTTTTAGTGACACGTAGCGACGGGTTATTTATAAAAATATAAGCATAGAAAAACGCTTTGGTGTCGATACATTAAAAAAACATGCTATGCTATTAAAATATTATTTTTAATGAGTAGTGAAATAATAAAAAGAAAAATAAATATAAAGAAAAGCTAGAAAAAGAAAAATAAATAGGAAACAAACAAAAAGAAATATGTATAATCAGACAATCACCAGTATATATGGGAAATCGCCAAAATCAAAATTACAACGATCTGGGTGGCACTAAATCAATATACTACGTGGTAGTATGAATGAAAGCCACTTGCACAAATAAAGAATAAGTACTGTTAACAATTTGAATTGTTATTATATAGAATTATAGCATAAATTCACATTCAATGCAATCTTAATCTTAAGTTTTTGAAGGTTGGAGTGCTAAATGGTGTCACAACTCACACGGCTTGAACAAAAATGGTATATGACTCGCTTAGCATTAATTAAAATATTTTGGTTGAGCATCATAAGCTGGCATGGATTTATAACAGAAATGGAAGCTCTTAATTAAGTAAATCTTAAATTTTGTAATTTTTTTAATCAAGTCATGTTCGATAATTTATGAAGTTTTCTGTTAAAAAAAAAGTCATGTTCGATAATCAACATATAATTGGAGTACTTGATGAAACGAAAAAAGATCTCGGTGATGATTGCAATGATGATACTTTGGAGTAATTGGCGGGATAGAAATAATAGAATTTTTAATAATTGGTCAACATCGACTAGTTTCGCTCATCGAGGAGATCAATGATAGGACCTACCTAAACGTGAAGATTTGGAGCCGGTGGACGCAGTGACGAAGTTTTGAAAATCCGGACCGGGGGTCGAAATATATAACTAATTCTTTTATAAAAAACGGGGGGTCGAAACCATATATATCAAAAAATTTCTATAAGAATACTATATAATCGGAACTTCTGAGCGAAAATTCCGGATGTCGGCCGCCCCGCCCCGCCCCAAGGAAGCTACGCCATTGGGTGGACGCACGTTACGATAGCCAAATGGTTAATATTTGATGTAAATTTATTTTGAGAAACTCTTTGGTGTATTGGTGTTATCCGTCTTTCTAGCGCCTTGCTAGTTAGTCGGTTTTATGATAAATAAAAGTCCGCTTGTTTGTTAAAAAGGAATTTTTCAATCAAGTCATGTTCGATAATCAACATGCTTCCGTCTCCTTTGCCTACGATACTTTTGGCTCTTTGTCTCCGGAAGTTATTAGGTTCCTAGATAGAGTGTAGATGGCCGTACACATAAATTTCTCGACCCCTAGGGGCCAAGGTTTTGATTTTAGTAGGATAGAGTTTTGCTATTCAAAAGGGTTGGGCGTAGCTTGTTACCCGTGTGTCATCTTGCTATAAATTTGTTTTTTTATTATGGAATGAATTTAATAAGTATAATAATAATATAATAAATAAATAAAAAGTCATGTTCTGGATTGTACATGAGCAACTCAACATTTGTGGCAAAATATCAATCCGTATATTCTCAAGGCTATCTAGGAAATGTATGAGTTGGACATAGGGGTGAGCATACAAGGACCGGACTGAAAAAAAAAACCGAGAACCGCACCGAATTTGTACCTTAACCGACCCGACATGTTGCATCCGGGTAATACTTCGGTTCTGTAACTGGAGGTGTTTCGGTTCTCGGGTCGGTTCCGGTCCAGGTACTTAAATAACCCGACTAAACCCGCTGGACCGAATTATGCAACAAATAAAATGGGCCCAGGCGCCCAACCCACTAGCCCATCGGATTGTTTTTGATAGTATGTAGTAACATTCATCATCCCTGACCTCCTGCTGCTTGTTAAACTTAAAACACTTTAACCTAAATAATACAAGACTGTTATCATTGATTCAAGGCCATGCCAACTTGACTGATTGTTGTAAGTTGGATGCGATTGGTTGCTGCTTGTTCAAAAACACACATCATTATGAAACCACATAAAAACTACAAAATATTCAACTAACATTCAATAGACCAACTAACCTGTAGCAAATTGAAGCTTTTTGAATCAAGAAATTGGTCCGAATGCCCATGGATCTATCAAAAATTGATTCATTTGGTCGATTATATGTCGGGTCGGGTTTTGTGTTTTGGAACCGAGGAACGTATATACATGGACCGAGTACCGACCCATATTTTAGGGTATGCTTTCGGTTCCAGGTTTTTATGGTGTTCGGTTTTCGGGTCGGGTCGGGTTTCTTTCGGTTCGGGTCGGGTTTTAACATTTGCTCACCCCTACACAAAGTTTGAATGAACATAGGCATCGATTAGTTTACTATATAACCAGACTTATATCCTTATTTTCAATATGAGGAATTGAGCTTCCCGATAAATTTGTGATGCTAAAAAAACAAACTTTTATGGACAAAAATACCATCCGTGTTAGAGATGAGTATTTGATACTAAGTACCAATACCATATGGATATCGTATGAATTAGTACCGTACCGATATATTCGGTACGGTATAAGGAACCAACTCTTTTCATAAATTTGGTATAAGTGGTGATACCATGTAAAGATAAGCATTTGTAACAAGTATCAGTATCAGTATCGTACCGATATCATACCCATACCGTACTCAACTTCAATATGGTATTCAGTACCCACATGTTCTCAGTATTAATGTTTTTTGTATCAGCACCGGTACGACACCGATCTCTCATCCCGGTATATCCGATTACTTCTAGTTGTCAATGACAAATACAACTAAAGTGAAACAAAAAAATAAAAATTTGGCCAATTGAATAATAAAATACATTAAATTACACATTTCATTGATATTATAAATGTTTAAAATTTATTTTTATACAAATAGTTTTTTGAGTTAATTACATAGATGGTTCCTGACTTCCTATGATAAGCACAAATTGCATCTCTAGTCCTCAAGACTTTAAAATTACATAGATTCTTCTGGTGGTTTTCAATTTATAATTGTGACAATCCATACCTCAAATGATCGTCTATTATGCTCGTTGAAACTATGTACAATGACCAACATAGGTTTTTTATATCAATTTTTATATAAATAAGTTAGATTGTGTGTTGTGGATACGCAAGCGACCAGGCGCGAGCAGTCACAACAACCCACCCTCACCCCAGCCACAATAGTCCCACTCTAACCCGACGTGAGCAGGCTCACAGCGTGAAGAAAGGAATTTGTGTTGGATTCGTAGGCTGTGGTCGCGCCGGTATTCACCCCAGCCACAACAGCCTAACGTGACTGGGTTACTTGAGAGTCACTTTGGTGACTTCCATGGTAAGTTTAATCTAACAATAATATATCTGATTAATCTTGTGTAGGTTTAGATTTGGTAAATGTATCAACATTTTTAACATCTAAAACTTGTGACATATACGTGTGATCATCGATACTAGAATTCCGAAGTGATACTAAGTTCAAATAAATCAACACAGTATATAAAGAATTTGTTGATTTAAGTTAATTTATTCGGTCTCCTACCAAAATCGATCACAATACTTTTATCCATTGATTTTACAAGATCGGCCAACAATGTCTGTTAACTATATGTTTTGTTTATTTCACAGTTGCTGTTTTATTTTATGATTCTATAGAATTCAATCTGGACAACTGTATGAAATGTAAAAATTGCAAGATACTAGACCACTAATTAAATACGAACAACTTTTTTAAAAGACTATATCATAATATAGAACCCAAAAAACTCTGAACTAATAGCGCCCGGAGGTCTGCATTTTTAAGCAACTATAACACCGGTGATTAGCTTCTTCAGAGAACTCACACTGTTGCACATATATGGACCTTAATCCACCTTTGTTATTAATGGATTACAAGCTATTTTATTTTAACGGATTGACACTCTTTGTAGCAAGGTTAAAATCTTAATAGCGTTTATCTGAATCTGACATAGATGTGTTGATGTAGGCACTGGGTTGTGTATGCTTTTGTTTATTAGTAGTTTGTGCTCTCTAGTATGCATTGAACCTACCGGTTTATCCCTAGTTCTTAATATATTTAATCACTTTGTAGTTTTAAAACAAAATGACATCAAAAGATTACAACATCCGACTCTTTAAACTGGATTTCGAAACTAGAATAGAAAACAATACCTAAAAAACTTAGATAGCATCAAAAGACCAATAAACGCCTATGCAAATTGAAAACACCACCAAAGCCTTCAACTTGTCTTTCATATCGCCATTGACAGAGAAGTTTCAAAGCTTGAGCCAATCATAATCTACGTGAAGTTTTTTTAACTTTCACTGATCTTTGAGATTCCATAGTAAGAAACAAGAGATTTTGACATTCATTATTGCATTTTCTTCGAAAATGACTTATTGGATGTTAAGCGTACATTCTTTCCTTTTTTTACATGTACGGGGTGAAGGGGAATTAAACTCATACTTCTATGGTATTACCATCTAAGATTCTAAGGATCGATTTGCCAAATATAGTCAAGTTAAATGTTGGATACGGACAACAATGGAAATGTACTCAAACATGCATCACGTTATTGGTTTGCGTTTTAGCTCTTTCTTCAATTGTTGCATCTTTGTCTATGCACGTGAGTCTATCCATCGTGGGTCGTACGAGTTATCTATATTTCCCGTGCGTGTATAAATTAACATACGCCTGGATTCTTGGATATCACGTTTTATATGATTGTATGACCCTAAGGTGGCTCGACTGTAGAAAAATAAGCTGAAAGCCTGAAACATAGGTACCATATTTAAGATGCTCTAATTATTTTACGGCTTGACTACGTCTGATTCATATTAAATTCTTTCCCTTCGAGCACAACTCACTCGACTCTCAATATCTCAATTAGAACCGCTATATAGAAACTATCTGAAGCAACCGTTGATTCTGATGACGATGCATCTGCTAGCTTGACAAAGTGTGACTTATGATCTGTCTCTCTACGGTTAAGGCAAGGACTTTCTTATTTATCTTGTTTTTTTTCATTTTCATTTGTGAATGTAAATAGGTGATGTAGAGTTTAACTTGGTTTGTTTTTAGGTTTTGATATGGAGTACACCCTTATGAAAATCATATAAAAACATGTGTATATTCCCAGTGTCCCACATGTTAGGATCTTAAGCAAAAAAAAAAGGGGTTTTATTGAGAAATCTAGGATCCTATGACAAAAAGATTAAAAAATATATTTTTCTACGAATTAAAACGGCCTTGTTTTTAGAATTTGGGACCTGAAAGCCGGACTTGGTTGCGACATTTGCAGAGTTGTAGATATCAGAGTTGGACCTGTTAAGTAACTAATACCAAAAAATGACCAAGAAGTAAAAATAACCTTCAAATATCAAGAAACATCAATCACTAAATTCAGAATACAAACTTGGTAAAAGCTTAAAGATGACCAAAAACAAACCATAGTCGAAAAAATAAACAAAATAAATAAAAAGACTAATAAAAGATCAGAAGCACCATCGTTTAAGATCCAATTTCACCATTGCCACAACTACCACTGTATTTCTTCACCATTTCCACCACCCTTCCCAACCCGCGATAGAAGGTCAACAGTACCGTCACTCTCGTTATCTACTCCACCTCCTCGGGGCATTCGAAAAACCCAAAGACAAATTACCAGTGGTTTGATTTTCATTACTATTGTTTATTGGACAGGCTTCAGGCACCTTAAGCATGTCACAAGCTGACAATTGCCTATTGTTAAACAACATATTTGAGGGTTGAAAAAATTGGCCAACAGTCAGACCTTTGGTTGAGTAAGGGTACCAAGCAAAGGCCTTCCAAAAGTAATCATGTTGGCATTATGCAATCGAAACTGGTTGTAATCAGTGTAAAAAGGAGTAGTGTATGCCATGTTTTCTTGCTCTTTTTGTCTCTTGGCTCTCATCCTCTCTTCCTTATGGGCGTTCTGGTGACCGCCCAATGCCTGGGCAGTCGAAAATTGTTTGACGCAGAATTGACATCGGTAGGCTCTAGGCGTTGTCCCCGCATCAGGGCAAGGTATCTCTTCAGCAGAAGCAACCTTCCCTTCCTGAATTGCATTGTTTTGAACAGCTATCTTCCATCTTCAAGACAAATAATGTGTGAAGAATAGTTAGTTGATGACAAATATTTATAGAAAATATTGAACAAAGTGTGTTATGTATACATGGAAATAAAACAACTAAGACATCACTAAATAAATAATTATGATAATGAGATATGGTGTATCGTATGAGTTTTAATTTTTATCAATTTATATATTTTTTTAAAGAAAGACACACTGCAACATTCACATTGTCTAAGTTCATCTTATCTAATCAGATGAAAGTAACGCATACAAAAACACATGTAAAGTGCAAACACACGAAATTACCCTCCTCCCCCCCCCCCCCCCCCCCAACACACACACCTTGTGTGTGTATAAAATTAAAATATAAGAATATATTATATATGCTTATTTACATATACATAAATGCATATAATGATCAATTAAGAACATTTTATTATGAGAGCATGAATTTATAAAAAAAACTTGGCGAGAAGCTAGGAAATGCATAAACACCCAAAAAGCAGATATATTTTTTTTTAAAATGCGTAGTTCAATGGTGAAATCCTAGTCCTAACAACCTCCGGGTCACAAGTTCGAGTTCTCCCACACGCCGGGTATGATTTTTTCGATAGACGAAAACCGAACATGTGACCAACCCCGGGCGGGAACCATCTAAAGAGGTAAACTCTCCCACCTCAAACCAGCTGGGATGGAGATCATTGCCCATAAAGTAGATACATGTACTACAATCACAAGCCACTTAAGTAATAAATTTACAAGGGATATGACACCTTACTACTAATGTAGAAAATTTTGAATCCAAATTAGAAAAGAATTTATACATCATGTTCGTCACCTTAAATGTTATATAGGACAAATGTAACGTGATGATGAGAACAATTAAGTTGGTGAAATTAATACTAATATGGATGTAGCATGAAATATGAATTTATTTAATGTAATTTTGCTTTTACCATTCAACATTCATTTTATTTATTAGTTTAATGACTTCGTTTAATTCCATTTGCACACGGACACCTACCAAACACGATTATACTAATAAATAAATAAAACTAGTATATAAAAACACATAATAAAACGCGCATAACTATATAAAAACTAAGACTTAGAGGGTGATTTCACCAACACATCACGTTTTCATATATTTGTCGGCGGTGTGAGTTTTTAAACTAGCTTCTAGTTTATAAGTTCCAACGATTTTAGTCATTGATTAATTACTTGCTCTAAGATCCACATACCAAGATGATTATACACGTACACATATCGGGTGGTGATTTCTATTGTTCTATGTGTACTTGGGTGTTATGATATTGTATGGCGTAAAGCTAGTTTCCCGCTAGCTCGGTGGAATAAAAATCTTTTGTTGATCGTTCAAAAAAATTATACACGTACACATAAATATATACATACTGAGATATGATATCAAATTTAATTAGAAACATGAAATGGAGTTCATTAAACCTAAGATGCAAACACATAAACTTAGCAAGGAAAACAGAAACATAAAAAAAGTAGAAAATGATAAATAACATCTCTCTTTTGTGCTTAAAGTTTGAGGTTCAAATCAACATCATCTCCCATCACAGTCTGGTTGTGGTAGATGACCTTGTGATGAATGACCATTGTTGTGGTGATGAATCTCATGAGTTGGATTAAGAGGAAAAAGGTCATGTGCCTTTATCTCTTTGCACCATGGGCTGGAAAGAAGAAGAATTAAGATAATGGGCCTTGCTACTGCCTCCACCTGCAGTCCTTAACACCATATCACTCTGTCCCACACATCTGCATTGGCACGGTTTGTGGATCGGTTTGTGGATCATTGACTTGTATCTCACCCCAAGTGCTAACTTACCATGAGGTTTTGCGCAATTATTTAGAGGGCGGTTTGGATCTCGAATTGAAGGCATGTGAGGGGGCTTACCAGCGAAAGGCTGTTGTGGAGCCTTAAGTGATGGTTGTAAAAGGGGTATTGGTCGCATTGGAGGAACAATTCGAAGAAGATGCCAACGAGCTTTTGAAGGTATTTGTGGGTTTGCTAAAGGATACCGAGATAATGACCTTATGAAAGCATCTTTGGGGTAAGGCAAATGGCACTTAGGTGATGGTTCTTAAGGGTATTTGTGGGGCTAGCCTGGAGGGTGTTTGTAGAGTTAACCAAATGGTAGAGAGGTGATGGCCCTTTGAGGCTATATGTAGGCCTAGCCAAAGAGAGCCTAGGTGATTGGACATTGTGGTTATTTGTGGGCTTAACAAAGGGGTACGTAGGTGAAGGCCCTTTCGCTGTATTTGTGGGGGTTAGCCAAATGGTGCCTAGGGGATGGCCCTATTAGGGTATTTGTGGGCTTAACCAAAGATCGACAACGATGGGCACAAATTGGGGCTTTGTGGGTTTAGCCAATGATTTAGAGGGACACTGGTCGCTACCCCCTTTCTGGACAGTTCCGGGCTTAGATAAGGAGACTTGGGGGCACAAACTAATGGCGCATTGAGCTAGAGTTTCTAAATGATTTGCCATTTTCAGAGCGGCTATCGGATTAGATACATGATCAGGTTCGACCAGATGAGACTCCCACTCACCCTGTGGATGTTTCTATGACCAGCCAAGGCTTGTTGGCATGAAAACTGGCGTGGGCAAGAGGAACAACGATAATCGTCATCAGACGATGACCTTGATTTAGAAAACGAACCACCATCTTCTTTTTGTTGCTGATGTTTTTGCCGCTGTTGGTTACGATAAGAGCCGGAGATGCATCAGATTCTTGTTTGATCACCTTCTTGCACGTACACTTGCCTTGAACAAGGCCTGCAGAAACATGCATTCTTCCTTCCATATACTTAAACAGACACACACACACACGTAGATGATTTGTTTTTTCAAACCAAAGAGGTGGAATACTAAACAAGGCTGCACGCTTTCTTATATAAACCACGTACAGGGATGATGATCATGAGGAAAAGCAAGCTGTGTACGTGGTTCGATCATCACCTACAATGTGATTCAGGTGACACACAATTCATGCATACACAACAGCTAACAATCAACCTTGTCTTTTACAGCAAAAAATAAGATAGATTTATGATTTTTTTTACGAATAACCACTTTAACATCTCAGATGTTTAGTCAATATAAACGTGACATGTCAAATTACTTTACTTTTTACAATTTGTAACCGAATATTTTAGGACTTTGGTTTGACGTGTGAGTTTCGTGCTTAGCTAGGATAAAAACAAAGAAGTGTAATGATGAACCCAACTCATCAATAACTAAACATATTAAGAGTACGATGTGGTAAAAGTTTATTTAAAAAATTTTAATGCTAGTGGTTATGGTAAAATAAAATATATTGAAAAGACTAGCAACTCTACGTTGTGGTTACTAAAAATGGGAAAGATAAGTAAATCTATTACTATAGCTATGTGCGTTGTGCCCATCGCATTATAGCCTTAGTGGCATCTTAGGGGTGGGATAAGATTTAAGGATCATTTGGTTCTAGGTTCGATTCTCACGAGAGGTTTTTCCCCAAATTTATTAGGTTTTCTTATGAATTGTATTAGCATTATTGCCTAGTGGAAATGTATATTATCGGGTGGTTCCGTTGATGCCACGAGGATACTCTAATGATAC
>JAUTDX010002066.1:0-62332 GCA_030844895.1 Ambrosia x helenae
AATGAGTGACTTCAAGACCGAGGAAGAAACTTAAGGTTCCAAGATCCTTGATTTTAAACTCTTTTTTTAGACGAAGTGTGAATTCATGGATGATTTTGTCATTGTTACCCGTGATAAGAACATCATCGACATAAACAAGGAGATAAAGAAGTGTGGCATGTGGGTGTAAACAAAAAGAGATGGATCGCCTTTGCTGTTAAAACCAGTGTAATTAGGAAAACACTTAAACATTGAAACCAAGCACGTGGTGCTTGTTTAAGACTGTATAGAACCCGTTAGCACAATTGTTTGGAAATTTTGCATCTAGGAATCCAAGAGGTTGCACCATATAAAAGGTATTGGTTAAGTACGTTTAGAAATGCATTATTGATGTCAAGTTGACGCAACATCCATTTTGGATCGTTGCAAGACTGAGAACCAATCAAATGGTGGTTACTTTAACAACAGAACAAAAGATGTAACAGTACCGACTACCGACAAGATTAACATGGACCAATGTGACACCCTCGGAAAATCCTACATCGGCTGTGGATAGGAGGGATTCTTGGTTCATAAGACATGTCCCATCTCTTAACTCACCAACACATTTTAGGCTTAGTTGACTGTGGAGCACATGAAAACTCTTTAGTTTAGCATGCTCATTTAAGAGTTGTATCAGGATGGGTGACCTCTTGAGAAGTCTCCATCGGCACAACCAAAAAAATGAATTCGTGGGTTACTGGATGGGCAACCTACCGGGGCAAAGCGAACAATATTGGTGGTGAGAGGGGCCAGATGTTATAAATGATATCAGCCACTTCTGAGTCATTCAGGATGGTGGGCAAACCTCATCGAGGACAATGAGTCTCTAAGGGGGGTGATTTTATCAGTACCGACTACCGAAAGATTAGCATGGACCAATGTGACACCCTAGGCAAATCCTACACCGGTCGTAGACAAGAGAGATTCTTGGTTCATAAGAGATGGCCCACCTCTTAATCAGCAACGCGTTTTGGGCTTAGTTGACTGTGGACACATGAAAACTCCACAGTTAAGCATGCTCATGTGGGAGTAGTTTCAGGATGGGTGACCTCTTAAGAAGCCTCCACTGGGCTAACAAAAAACAAATCCGTGACTTCCTGGATGGGTAACCCATTGGGGCTAAAGCGTACAATATTGGTGGTGAGAGGGCCGGATCTTACAAAAGGTGTGAAAAAATCAAGTCTCGGTACTTGTGAGAAACTTAAGCGAGTAACCGTGCCTTGTAACGATCAAGAGAGCCATCCGCTTTGTATTTGATAAGGTATACCCATGTCACACCCGCCAAGGCAGAAACACGGGGATGTGAGGTTTTAAGCACAAGGTTCGAGCAACACATAAAAAAGTAATTTCAAATAGATATCATCAAACGGTAAATGTAGTCATATAAAGTTAAAATAAAAGTAACATTGTCTAAAATTAATGGACCAAATGCCGAAAACATAACATGACCAGCATTATTAAGTCTCAATCGGTGTAAGTGATAATACCACGATGTGCACACTCGAACCCCTCTCCTAAGTTCCTGCTCCTCATGATCAATTACTTGAAAAATATGTATAAAAGATTTGTCAACATAATATCAGTGAGTTCACGAGTTTTTAATGTACTATGTAAAGTGCTTGTGAAATTCGTGTTTGATCAATCAAAAGCTAGCTAAGTGCATGATTACTGTGTAAACCTTGAGTCCCATAACCAAACCTCTTGACTGTTGTGCCTCGCGCATTGTACAATGAAGACGTGTATATAGTAGAATACTAACACTCTCTTGTATGTAACCGGTTAATTAGATCGACTAACCAAGAGTAGGGGTGTCAACCCAATAGATCTATTTAAGTGTTCCATGGCCGTTGTTATCTAATGGTTACAGTGTAAATGTAAGTACGAGGACTGTTGACCTCATGAACCGAATATCTCATGTTCACATGGTAGTCACGATAGATTATCACCCAAAATGTAATGTACTAGAAATGTAGCATGTTTATTCCTCAAATTATAAAACAGTAAAACGGGGCCGTGAAACTCACCTGTGACTGGATGTGTAGTCTAGTAAAGCAAAGGAGTGAGGTAACTATCGTCCTAACAATGAGTGCCCTATGATTATCAAGGACATAGTAAGTTGTATGTTTCTTGTCGTTTACCATACAAGTTGTTCACCCGACATGTGGACCCTTATGTCTGTTTATGGGGGCCATAGTTTGTGCATCTGACAATTGTTACGTGTTTTATGTGTACTTTATAAAATGTACGGGTTCGTGCATTCCGGGTGTGTTATTATAAAAACGTATCCATTGTTAACAAAATGGGCCCCACACGTCATCATGAGTAATATAATATTCCCCAATCTAACATGTGTGGTGCATTTATGGAATGATCAAAGGTTTAACATATGTTATATTGTATTGTGTGTTAAACTAGTATTAACATATGTTTGATCCCACTTAACGTACGTTTATCATCATGGTCGAAGCCTTCGAAGGACATGTGACTCTAAATCTGATTGTTTTGACACACCAAAAGCGACTCACTTGTGTCAATCAATGTACAAATGTGTGATCATGAGTGTGTGTAGGTGTGTTTCCATGAAATCGTGTATAGTTGCATACATAGTGTAAGATTATTTCGGATATATATATATATACACACATTTTTTGATTTCAAAAGTTGAACCATAGCTTATGTTTTTGACATGTTACACTTGTCCTAACTTCGTGGCCATGAGTACCATCTCCTATGTTGATTTTATCACAATGTGGATGATATGTGTGTGTAAGTGTCATCATAGGTTTAGCTTTGGAAAACAAATTATCATAACACTTGTTTTGATTTTCAAATCATTGTTTTTAATGTGTCCATGGATCGAATGGTTAGGCCGAAGATCAAAGGGGTCGGGTGTTCAATGATGGGGCCGAACGAATGATGAATTCAATGTAAGGTATGGTTAGTTATCATACCTAGTTGAAACAATATGAAACCCAAATGTATGCACCACCACTTCTTCCACAAAAGCCACTTGATCTCGAACCTTGAGTGTGTGAGGCTTCTTGACCGATTGGTGCTTGCAAAGGGTAGAAGTAGAAGTTTCGGTGGCGAGGTGCCGAGAGAAATAGGGTGTTTGTGTGTGAGTTTGGATGTTCATGGAGCCTCTTTATATGGTGGTCGAGTGTTGTGAGGACAAAAGCAAAATGGGTAAGTCTAATCTTCTAGGTTGGAGTAAGTGATTAGTGGTTTTAAACACTAGTTGGTGCAAGATCCTGTAAGGGCTGATTTGGTGGATAATCAAACAAATGAGGTGTGTTGACTTGTTTTGGGAAGTGAATCAAAGCTTGGCTTGTTTCTCTTTTTGGAATAAGTTAGCATTACATCATCATATGGGCCGATTGATCATGTGTTTCATATGAACTTGGAAAGTGAATCAAACATATGTGTGAGTCTAGGGTAGATCGGCTGAAGTAGGTAGGAAAAGAAAGGTGATGGGGACTAGTCCTTGAGACAAAGATTTGTCTCTTACATTGTGATAGTGATTGTTCTTCCTTGCCTCCTTGAATCCGATTGGTGTAGGTTATACATAGGAAAGGATCTTGATCATAGGAAGGTAGTTATGTTAGTTGTATTTTGCCATATCAGTGCAAGAGTTTAACAACTATATTGAAAGAGACATTAGGTTGTTTGGGTTGTGTTTCGGCTGTAAGCAAGACAAGGGAATGGATCTTCCAACTAGAGTTAAGATCATCTCCAAGGAAGGTGTGATGAAGGTTGCCCCATGCTAGTTTAATGTATAATTTGGACATTCCATTGAAAGGGACTTATGATGGTGTTTGCTTATTTCTTTTGGCTAAGAAGAAAGAAGAAAATCAAAGGTTTGATTGTTAATAGAATAGGAAAATGACACATCAATGAACAAAGATTTGGTTGGCTCTTCTACACAAAAATCGTGGGGTGTGTAAGAGTGTTATGTCCCAATCATTCAATTATTTATACATATGTGTATGTTTATAAGTTGTGTCACTTATCATGTGTGTGGGTACTAACATATGGCCAATTATATGTAGGCATATATGGATTTCATGAACTAGTTTTTGTTTGATAAAATAGATATATGCATGTACATGGGTATGGCCAAATGTATATATATAGTTGTGTGTGTACATGATGTGTTAATGATAGTCACAATCATCCATGGCATAGGGATAGATATTGAGTGTTAACATATGCACATAAGTGTAGTTCTAATGAGTTGATATGTGTTGATGTAACAATGATGCATATGTTAATTATTGATGAACATGTATGTTGGATAATTCTCTTAACACATGCTTGTTCCTTGGTAGTGTATCATAGCATTGATGTGTGTTAATAGCCATCAACACATTATGAATTGTTGGATTTTGGATGGAATTATGTAATTTTCCACTTTTGTATTGTCACATGTATGGTTGTATGATTGTTCATAGTAATTGGATATCCGGTGGCTCTCTGTTGAGCGTGTGATTGGCTTTGTTGTTCAATGGCAATTGTTTATGATATTTTGGGTGTTGTATGTGTAAACGGGTAATCCATTGAATTTCTGCAATAGTTCGGGCTTTACTAGACTAGGGGGTATAGTGAGTGCCATAATCGTCTAATATGCACATGAAAGACATAATTAAGTAAAATGTGTACGGATGTTGACCTGGATCGTTGACTGGTGTTACAACCCACTTCAAAGCTATAACACTGGAATGAGTTGATCTTTGAAGTAGATCCCAAGTGTTATTGTTGCGAAGACCAGTAAGCTCGCCATTCATCGATTTTTTCCATTTGGGATTTTTGGAACCACTTTTTAGACCTTTGGTAGTGTATGTAATTAGAAGAGCTTGATGGAGTTGGGTAGAGAAATGGTGGGTAAGATCAACATGATGTTACGGTTTAAATATGTCGGATTAGAACGAGTGGTTATATGGTGAGAATTAGAGGTTTTTGTGAGGTGATGAGGATGTAAGTGGGTTTTAGATGTTTTGTTGCGGGTGGGGTTGCGTCTGAGTTCGCGAGTGGGAAAAATCTGGTTTTGGTCAATTGACGTTGGCTGGGCTTGGGCTTAAAACTGGGCTTGAGATTGGGGTGTATTTGGTTGGGCCTGGGTTCGGGACGAACGGGACTAAGTTTGGATTGGGTTTGAGTTTAAGTGTGGGCATGTGGAGGTGGGAACATCCAGCTGATTGGTATTGGGCTTGAATGAGGATGATTTATTGTAAAGGGCAGAGTGGATGGGTGGTGAAAATAGTCGACACAAGGTGAATGAGTGGAGGATTTTGAATTGGTGGGTGATATAAAGGGAGTAACTTTTGATGTAGATGATGTAGGAGGTGGAATGTTATTGTCATAATTTGAGAAATAAGAGAAGCTTAATCTATGGATTAATTGTTACCGTTGAAGGGAAAATTGTTCTCACCAAATTTAGCATGACGTGTGATGTAAATTCGTGAATTTTTTTTGTTCAAGGAATCGGTATCCCTTGTATTTAGGAATATACCCAATGAAAATACAACGAGCACTTCTTGATAAAAGTTTATGTTTTGTATAGTGTCTAAGCTAGGGAAAGATGTGACAACCAAACACTTTGAGATTTGAGTAGGAAGATGGTTGGTGAAAAAGCGTTTCAATGGGAGATTTGTTGTTAAGAATGGGTGTGGAAATGTAGATGGCCGAGGAGAAAGCATCAAGTCATAAATTAGATGGTTGGGAAATATATACAGTAAAGTGAAGAATACATCAAGGAGAGATTATTTCTAAATTAAATACAAAATCAATACAATACTGACTAATTCAAAACTTGAACTTTATGGTTGGCGTCTATCATATTTATATCTTATATCAAAACAGTTACTTTGAAGATGCTGTTTCATCCAAACCATCCATTCTATTTCAATTCAACTTCAAATGTTGTTTCTCTTAGTGTGCATGGGCACTCTTCACAATTTATCACTAAGTTTTTTTTATCACACTTAATTAGTATATGCCACCTTATTTTTCACATTCTATCACTAAACCCATAAAACACAAGGGGCACAAATCACTAACCCTTTTTAAAAAAGAAACCAATATTTTTAAAATAAAAAAAATACAACCAAAAGAAAATTTAAATAGAAAAACCAAACCTAAAAGAAAAAAAAAATACTCAAATTTATAAACTAAAACAAAAAAAAAACATATCTAAACTACGACGTATTCCGTTAGGTCATATCGTAGTCAAAAGTGGGTGTCTTTATTCCACAACTTCAAAATAATATCATCACTAACGACTATATGTGTCTGAGGGTCCATAATGTAATCTAACGATATTGTGCGTCCATCTTCCTTTATGATCATATATGCATTATGATACACGCGCACACCACGCTCCTTATTTTCGGTTGTTTAATCGTGCGTACCGGTGATCAGATATATCCACATCTACGTTTCAAAAAATCAAACGTTCGCTTAACGTCTTTTCTCGACGATTCTTGTAACTTCTTGAACAATATTTCTTTTTCGACATTCGAAAACGAATAAGCTTTTACAAAAACAAACCAAGTCGTGTAAATGTCATCAACAAGATAGAAGCCATGTCTATAATGTCTCTCATTGTCCATTGACCATAAACGGACATAACGGGGTGGTTCCTTGTAACTCGGCATCGAATAACGTGATTGATGTGGAACGTTAATATCATTGTTTGAACCGGGAGCATCAAAGTACGCATGCCAAATCCATAAATCATTCAACTTAACCGCTTCGAGCATAATCGTCGGTTTTTATGGTCACCTCTCATAAACTAGCCCTGCAAACTCTTCGGAAAACTTTTCCAAACAATATGCATACAGTCGATGCTACCGAACATCCTTGGAAGGTGCCATCTAGCTTCGTATAATACGTACAAACGTGTTATGTCGTGTTTAGTTGGTCTTGGTAGAAACTCTCTACCGTATAAGTTAATAATAGCATTGCAAAAAATTAAAAAGATTCACTTGAAATTCTATTAGACATCGCTAAATAATCATCATATTCGTTAGGAACGTTACTGGTTGCATGTTGACGAATTGCAGATGTGCATTTTTGTATTGTCGTTAAAATTCCCCCCCTCCCTTACCATCGTAGCCTTCTGGAAACCATTCAAATTGAGCTTTGATGTCTCCTACTATCTTTAAAAATAAATCTTTCGATAAACGGAACCTCGCTCTAAACATCGCGGTATCGTACTTTGGGTTTTCAAGAAAGTAATTATTCATTGGAACTTCATTTGCCGCAAAATGATCACGCTTCACAATTCTTTTCTTTGATTGTCTCGTATCTTCAAGTTTCGCGGCTTCTCAAACTTTTGCAAAAAAAATTAAGAGTAGAACCCGTCAAGTCAGATTAACTAGATGAGTTTGGTGGAATCGTCCATTTGATAATTTCTTTTGGGTTGCAATGTGGGAGTTATATTTGTTTTTAAGTAGTGTGAAAAATTATTGAAGTGTTAAAATTTATAGGATAAAAAAGTTTGTTTTTTTTTTTTAAAGAAAGCTCCAAACAGTCACAACACCGTTACCCCAAGTCCCAACATTCCAAATATTCAATTTCACGACCTAGATAGTCGTCATGATCATGACAAATCTGGGCGTGATGGGCTTTATCACGGACCCGTCGCGTGTGTCTTTAGAACCCACCGCGTATGGTTTTTACTTTTTATTTCGATTTCTTATAATTTACATATATGTAAATCATTGGTAGAAAATTTTACAATGTTTAATTTTCATATCTTTCGCTTATGTTATACTAGATTATACCCCGGGATGTTCCCGGGGTTGAGAAATCTAATATGACATATTAATTTTACATATGAAATAGAATGATTCGCTTTACAGTTACATGTAATAAAGCTTCAGGTAGCACTAACCTAAAACAATTAAAAATGTATATCCAATGTTAACGCCTAACCTTAAACAACTTATAACTCTATTATTAATATCTAACCTAAAACAATAACTCCACTGCTAACACATGTTGAAAATAGAATTCATATTTACTGATTTGAACATAATTAGTGACTTGCCTATACATGATTAATTATTTACTTGAACAGTGTTTTTTTTCCTGTATGAACAAAACCTCATAAAAAATAGTCGTTTTTTTTCTCCGTTTTTTTATATAGAACTATGGTACTCGTTGGAAAGATAATAAAACGCTCGATAATTTGGTGTAATTTTTTTCTTTAAAAAATCTCGTATATAAAAGATATTAACGTTTAAAATTTATGGGAGGAAACATAAGAGAGAAAAATCCAATTTTATTTTTAATTTTTTTTTTCCTAAAATATCTCAATGCCACATAGGATGACACATGGCACATTCAAAGAGGAGAATGCTCTTTAAATGCCATGTCATTAAAATGGCTTTGGTTTATTATATGTATAGATAAAAAATCAAATCATTGGTACTCTTTAAAATCCTTTAAAGATATTTTGTCTGCTTACCTTCCAAATGATCGACTATGGGGCTAGATGGGCTGGAGCCTGGAATCCCAAACTGATATTATTAAAGAAAATTTTGAATAAAAACTCCGGTTTATAAATTATATAACTTTTGTGCAATATATATCTTATTTATTTTAAATAATAAAGTTTATGCAATATTTTGTTCATACCAAATATGATCTAGAGATAACTATATAGATTTTTTTGGAGGCAACTTTCATTAACAACACGGAACCGGCAAAATCTCCAAGACGGAGATAAGCCGCCGAAAACAACTTACATCAAATTAAAACAAAATTTACACCAACCTTTCCAATCTATCGAACCTCTATTACTTCTACTCTTGTACCACAAATACCCCAAGGACTTAACATCCGATACTATCTTAACCACTTCCGTGTCTATATTAGAGAAAACTTTATCGTTTCTAGCCTTCCAAACGCGCCAGCAAGCCAAGATCTGAATGTCGTAGACCACATCTTTCTTCGAATCGGAGATCGCCATGAATTCTGTAGCACTTAACACATCTCTTGGCTGTGAAAAGAAAAAACGGGGCAATCTTGCACCAAGATGCGATGCCAAACCAAACACCCGTAATGAACCTGCACGCTGAGAATAAATGATCCGTAGTCTCCTCGGCTTCGCCACACATAATACACAGCCCATTCCCCACATTGACATTTCTTTTACGGAGAGCGCTAAGAGTCGGAATCCAATCCAAAAAAACCCGCCACATAAACATGTTGCATTTGCTTGGAATCCATTTGCTCCATTTTACACCTCATGAGCTTGTGTTTGCACATCACCTTGTATCCACCTTCAAGCCTCTTTAACAGAAAACAAGGAATCTGCAGCGAAGGCCAAGACCAATTGTCACTTTCCTTAACAAGTTTAGTATCCGCAATCTTCCTGTGCAAATTGATAACTAATTTCACTCCTCATTTGAACTAGGATATGACTTCCAACTCCATCTAACCATCCACCTTTGACCGAGCACTCAAACCTGTCTTCGACAAAGCAGAATTTGTCTCGCTCAAGTCTAAACAGATCCGGGAACAAAGTATTTAAGGCACCGTCTTCAAACCAAGGGTCTATCCAAAAGTGCACCGATTTTCCATTACCAATTCTACCAAGAATCGTTTCAATAAAGTTCTTACCTTGGCTTTCAAACGAGAACCGAAATTAAAGATCTTGCACCATGTACCTGGAAACCTTTTATTAAACGGAATCGGTTCCCACCTTCTAGCCGAACCATGAATAGCATCAATCGTTTTCCTCCACAACGCGTCTTGTTCAACCCAATAACGCCACAACCATTTCAAAATCATGGCGTTATTGCAGTCATCGAACTTTTTGATCCCCAACCCTCCTTGTTGCTTAGATTTAGTGACTACATCCCAAGCCACCCAATGTATCTTATCTTTGTCTTCGTTACCTCCCCATAAAAATCTCCTCGTAATCGCTTCAAGCTTAGCAATCACCGTCACCGGGGCCTTATATAAGGAGAAATAGTACGAGGGAAGGCTTTCTAAAACCGAAGTAATAAGAGTGACTCTACCGGCAATGGATAAAATACTAGCCTTCCACCTCGACAACCTTTTACTAAACACCTCTATAATCGCTTCCCAGTTATTGACCCGATTCATGTTGGCGCCCACAATTATACCCAAGTATTTGAAAGGCGTCACTCCCGGTCTACAACCCAAACCACCGGCTTAATAGCAACTTCACCCGATTCTTTACCAACCCCGAACAGCGTAGACTTATGCAAATTAATTCTAAGACCGGAACACAAATGAAACAATCGAAGAATTCTCGTCAACGCCTTAAAATTAAAATCGGACCACTCTCCCATAACCATCGCGTCGTCTGCGTACAAAAGACAAGAGATATCCGGACCACTGTTAGGAAGCCGAACCCCATTAAACGCTCCGCTAGCGCACGCCTTGCGGATCATGTTAGACAATGCCTCCATCACAATAATGAATAAAAACGAAGAGATGGGATCCCTTGACGAATGCCTTTTTCACAATTAAATTCGAAGGTAGGGGAACCATATTCTAAGATAGATGATTCGGCTGAAGTTAAAATACCTCTTATCCAATTGCACCACACTTCTGGAAACTTCATTTGACGCATAACCGATAATAAGAAATCCCAGTTAACGTTATCATAGGCTTTCTCGAAATCGATTTTGAAAAGAAATAACTCTTTACCACACTTTTAGCCCAAGACAAAATCTCGCTAATAATCAAAGGACCATCAAGTATATACCTCCCAGTAAGAAACGCAGATTGCGTCTCAAAAGTAAGTTTACCCATCACCATTTTAAGCCAATTAGCGAGAATCTTCGAGATCACCTTACTAATAACCCCAATAAGAATTATCGGTCTATACTCACCAAGACTAGTCGGATCATTTACCTTAGGAATAAGCGTCACGAAAGAAGAATTAACCCCCTGTTGATAATGCCATGCTCCGCAAAGTAATGCAAAATAGCCACAAAATCGTCCACAAACAAATTCCAAAACCATTTAATAAACCGAAATTGAACCCATCCGGACTCGGAGCTTTATCGCTACCACAATCAAATACAGCTGCTTTTATTTCTTTTTCTTCAAACGCTTCACCAATTCAGCCGCGTCAATACCGGAAAGCTCTTTTAAACCAACACAAGAAAGATCCGGCCGAACCGACATCTCTTCCATAAATCGGCGCTTGAAAAATTGGAACACTTCTTTTTAACTTCCGACGGCTTATGCACCCACGACCCGTTAATCATCAAACCCTGAATGCTATTACAAGCTTTCCGTTTATTAACCACCCCATGAAAAAAAGCCGAGTTCTCGTCTCCGTCTTTCGCCCAACGAACCCAAGCTTTTTGACGAATGTCTTTCATTTTGTTCATTTCAAACTCTTGAACTTTCTTAGAAGCTTCTTCGTAAACCCATTGCTCGGCTTCCGTAAGGTCTCTATCCTCGACAAGAGCATCCAATTCTAAAAGATCTTGTTTTAAATTAAGTTCCTCTTCAAAATCAGAAACCGTAATCTTCTTCCTCCACTCTATAATAGCTTATCGAATCTTCTTGAACTTAAGCATCAACATGACATTAAGAGGACCGTCGCCATTGAAGTCTTTGATCGCATTAACTACCACTTCTTCCAAGTCCCCCCCCCCCTAGATAACCAAGAATTAAAAAAATCTAAAAAGGCTTCGCTCCAAAATTACGCGCAACCACCTTCAAGATCAAAGGACAATGGTCCGATTTATCCCTAGCAAGAGCCCTGTATTCCGCATGCGACCATTCATTAAACCCATTCCAAGAGAGAAGTTGATCGCATTAACTACCACTTTTTCCAAGTCCCCTAGATAACCAAGAATTAAAAAATATAAAAGGCTTCGCTCCAAAATTACGCGCAACCACCTTCAAGATCAAAGGACTATGGTCCGATTTATCCTTAGCAAGAGCCCTGTATTCCGCATGCGACCATTCATTAAACCCATTCCAAGAGAGAAAGATTCGATCAATCCGACTATATTTATTACCCGCAACAAAAGTGAACTTTCTCCCTTTCAAATGAAATTCATGTAAGCCCAGTTTATCAATGAATTCATTAAATTCATAGCTAACTGACGCAAAGAATTTAGAATTTCGTCTTTCCGATCTGTCTCTGACGCAATTGAAATCCCCCCCCCCCCCAACAATC
Source organism: Ambrosia x helenae (assembly GCA_030844895.1). Taxonomy (NCBI): domain Eukaryota; kingdom Viridiplantae; phylum Streptophyta; class Magnoliopsida; order Asterales; family Asteraceae; genus Ambrosia; species Ambrosia x helenae. The sequence goes on from JAUTDX010002066.1 coordinate 12,200, forward strand.
CAAAAACGATCATTTATCCCAATATGACGTTCAAGATCACGCCAAAGTTGCTCCTTATGAGTTAACTTTTGTGGTGCATATACGATAACAAATACCATTTCCTTTCCAGAATCCTTAGTCAAGCCATGCACACTAAGAAAACTACGTTGCTTCTCCACCGAAATCATATCAAACTTACAAGGATCCAAGTAGATAATAGCCCTCCCGAACGACCCGAAGAGCCAACCCAATCATACTCGAAAGCATTATTAACCCAGAAAGCCCCAACATTTATACCATCTAACGAACCGAACTGAGTTTCTTGTAGCATTATGAAATCCACTTCATTAACTACTTTTAAACCCCGAATCCACGAACTTTTGTCTTGTCTAACCAACCCACGAATATTAACGGACAACGCATTCATCTACAACCGGTTTGTAAACCTTCTTCAATGGGCAAAATCATTTGTTTTGGACGTCATTTGATAGGTTTTTTGAATTTTATTTGATTAAAGGCCATATCAGATTTTCGGATTAGTAAACTGGGTCAACTTTAAACGACCATAACTTGAGTTTTACAAAGAGTTAGATTATGAAATTTGGACAGTAGGTCAACATTGGAATAACTTGGATTTTTCAAGTAGATTCATCCCGTTTGGATGAATGCACAATTTTTGGGAATTTTTCTACTAAACTGATATGTTGTCAGAATTTTCTAGACGTAGCTGTATTGTGCGATTTTTCATAATTTTTGTGTATGGTTTTATCACGAAATAAAATATGTACTTGACCGATAGACTCCCTAGAATATGTAGTAAAATTTTAAGAGTCTAATTCATTGGAAAAGTATTTTTAATAAATTGGGTTTCACAGCGCATAATTTGTCCTAAAAACGCAGATTATGTAATGTACACTTTTGTGGCTATTTGGAGTCTTGTATGACTTGTAATTGACATGAACTTGTATGAGCACTTATATAAGGTGTATATGAAGTGTATTACTGATGTTAATCATACCGTTCACCAATGGGTTCGTAGGGTCTACTTGTGCAAATAGAAACAGTAGGTGTCACTTACACGGGTTTGTATTTTAAAACGTCTTGGACAAACGGGTTATATGGTGTATTGATTACTCACATATACTCATTTAGTGACACATGTAATAGGGAGTCGGTAGCACATCCTATTTGTGAAGTTTGGAATATTTGCTTGCAACCTAAGGTGAGTTTCACTACTCTTTTCTCAAAAGCATGCGTCTCGGGGAGACAACTTACTTAACTTTTTCATAGTCCGGTTTGGGACTACTTTTACACATCCTGTGTTACGGGGTGCTATGGATCATGCGGTGAATCTGCTTTTACTAATTCATGCTTTATGTCAGTGATTAACTAAACCAACCTTATCATTCAAGTCCTTCTAGATACCGAATGAATTGTCGGGTGGGCTAACAGGTTATTAGTTGATAGCGCTATTAGGTTTCACAAACCTCACATCATGCTGGGAGCATGGGTGTGAACTATAACTTAACTTTTATTATCATTGTTGATGGGCAATGATGCAAGGCTCTTTGCTCACTATTGTGGGATCTCATTGTTTAGCAGTTCAGTATTACCGGTGTTAGTTGTCATGTGTGGGTTAGATACCCCTGGCATGTGAATTAGCTGTTACTTGTTGTTACATGGTCTGGGAGGCCTACGCTTTTATTTGTTGTTATGAGGTTTTGGGAAAACCTACGCGTTTACTTACTCGTTTACTTTACTTTGTGAACTCACCAACTTTATGTTGACACACGATAACATGCTTTTGCAGGTCACTAGTTTCGGAGCACGTGCAGGGCATGCATTGGGATATGAACACTGAACTATTTTCGAACATTTACTTATTTACTTTTGATTTTGGGTGCGTTGTTTTGCGCAGACTATTTGGTTAACTGTTTTCTTTAATTTCGCTTCCGCCACTATTTGAATGATTGGTTAACTATGAAACTTGTTTTACAATAACGAACTAAATGGTTTGGGCATTTAGAGTCATTCATGTGACTTATGGCTATGGGATCCTGGTATGTCATGTGCCTTGCGGTATAAACCCCGCAGTGGAAATTTGAGGGTGTGACATAATTCATATCTACAATCAAACACCACGTTAACTCTCATCTCCACCGCCGTTGTTGTCATGCGTTATCTATATTTGACAAGTTGTCTATATTTTTAATATACTATATACATTTTAATATATACTTCTTATAAAACAATACGTTTATGCATTTAAACCACCAACGAGAAGCCTAATTCGTTTTGCCATTAAGCACCATGTCTCTCATCTTCACCGCCATTGTTACCATACGTTATCTATATTTGACAATGTCGTTTATATTTTTAATACATAGAATTATCTAATAATATCATTTAAAAATTTTTAATTATAAATATAAAAAATTAAATTAAATAATTATACACTATGTGTTTTATTAATATAGATAGATAATTCTACATCAAGCAACACATCAACTCTATGCATTTAAAATATAGATAACACGTGACAACAATCAACGGTGGTTTATTTTGACAAAAGTATTATAATTTAAATATATATTAAAAAGTATAAAGTATAATTATTTAATTTAGTATATTTAAAAAATTTAAATCTAATAATATTAATATATAATTATAATTTCAATAAATAGCAAAAAAAGGATACTTGAAATCAAATATAGTTAATTATAAAAATTGTCCATCTAGTTATTCTTGAGCATTTTAGTCATTTTTTCAAAACTTAACTATAAAAACTAATGGAGTTGGCCTTAGTACCCAAACATGTTACAAAACTGAAACCATAAACCCTTAACTTGTTACAAAATAAAGTTAGTACTCTAAAATGTTACTTTGTATAAACCATAAGGACTATCCGTATAGTTATCTCTATGATATAAAATAGTTGATATTATCAGTACTGCATTATAAAGGAACAAAGATGTCTACAAATGTCATTTTACATGAAGTTTAAGATAACATAGGAAAAGTCTCAATGCTTAAAACCTAAATGTCATGTAATTTTTTTCCTTTCTACCCTTCATGCAAAACCTACTTGTATACATTCTTTTATCATGACCTTCAATTACCATTATATTATTATAAAGCATTTGATAAGGATATCAAACAAAATTAAGTAATTACTACATTTTATTAAAAAAATTGCAATTTTATATAAAAAATTATATATAACAAAATTATACAAAATATTTTTATACATACAAATATACCGATGCACCATAAAAAGATTGTAAGAACCAACAAAAGTCAAACATTACGTAAAACAAATAATTTTGTGATGCCTTTTCTTTATAAAAAAAAAGTGTGTGCGTGAATCAGTTCACAAACCAAACTCAAACCGGAGAAACCGGGGCCAAACTGAACCGAAACCAGTTTGGACACGAACCGGCACCAAACACGAACCGGTTTGGAAGTGGTTCTACTCCTAGAAAAAAGCCGATCTGTGCACGTCTATAAAGTTCTCAGGTTGGGATGTCTTATGTGGAATATTTTCAACTAACCTAACTTCCAACTTCACTTTCCAATGCCACTGATAGAAATTTATGATGCACTTGATTAGCTGTTGTATTGCATTGTTTTTTATCATGTGGAAAAAGTTATGGGTATGCTTATTTGCAGGTTGACTACTTATGAGCCGTTCCAACCTCCTCTTAATGTGGATCTTATAAAGGGTCCCTATGGTTTCTTCTACTCGGAAATCTCTCCATACTTAACACTTTCAACATATTGAGTAAGTCAAATTGCATATTGTATATAGAAATTAGCATGCTATCATGTCTCCTTGTAGCCTTTAAAAAATTACCCCACTGCGAAGCATAAATGCTTACACATACACAAACATACACCTTACATATTGATTCTTTTAATCCTTTTTAAGGTTTGAATTACGTTTCCGTTCTGTATTGTCGACTCCATCGCAATACACAGATTCCATACTAGTACAATGTAAAGGCATAAGTATATTTTATATATGAGCCCCAAGAAAATGCTTTATTATTAACAGGTGTACCGTATTCAAGTAAGATATATATGCCTATGCGTAAATATATATTACGTATGAAATTAATTGGTACATTTTAATATTTTATTTTGATTGACTTGCTATAGAGAAAGTATACTGTAGAAAGTCCTTAACATAGAAAGTGCAGGAAGTCACAATATGATGACACCTGTAAATCATAGTTAGGGTTAATAAACTCAATCACGGTTGGTTAAAAGGGTAGTTTAGACTTTTTGTTACCACAGTTTCGCCACTGTCATCTCATCCCACTTCTCCCCTTCTGGTGACTCATCTGAAAGACACCGTATCGCCACAACCATAGCGAAGAAAAACGCCAACAGGAGGCATATATGATGGTTCAACTGACGTGCTTGACTCAACTTCTATCGTCCGGTAATGCACGTGTAAAGCCAGTAATATACCCACTTGACAAATATGGAGATGAATATTGTACACGTATCCATAACTTTAGTTTCCTTCCTAACTCAACACACAGAAGTTAGAATTCAACAGTTAGATCCAACTCAAACAAAAAAAAAAACCCTGAAGATCGAAAATAGAGGGTGAAACAATCATGGGTAGTGAAACCTTTGTGGAGATTATTCTTGCAATCCTCTTGCCTCCTGTTGACGTTTTTCTTCGCTATGGTTGCCGCGTAAGTCATATATCTCCATTTATATATGTTTCTTTCGATGCCGGATTTCTTGATGCTATGATGGTTGATAAGGAGCAGGACAATCATTCACTCACTCATTCATACGTCTAGTGGCAAAACAATCCAAGTCGGAGTGGAAAAACAGAGGAACAACCTCGTTCTTTTACTAAAGGTGCGTTTAAACAAAACGCAAGCAATCAAACGTGCCTTTAAACAAAACGCACTCAATTGAACGTGCGTTTAAACAAAACGCACCCCAATCACAAACCCGTGCGTTTAAAGTGATAAGATGCGTTTATCCTCTACGGGTGCTCTGTTTGTCACCATTGTTTTCAACAAAGTGATTCATTTAAAAAAAACACTATCCGGTACAGAAGCATGACCGGATCTGTGGGTGTTACAACAAATAAAGCAAAATAATGTTAACTATCGGTAATTATGTTCAACATCATCATGTTAACTATCTGTTGAAAAAGACGATCTAACACTCTCAAACTCTCAATAATCACAACACAAACATTCAAAACATACAATAACACAAGAGAAGCGACAAAACGGTGACAAAACTTTTATTATTAACCCAAACCAGAAAAACACCCACCAAACCCTAGATCTTAACAATCGTTAAGATCTATAATAAAACCAACTGTTATCATCAACTACTGATTGTTTAGATCAGTTGTTGATGATGATTACAACTGAAATAATCCACAAACTTACAAAGAACAGACGTGATACAGACTCAGGGATGAAACCCTAGACACAATACAGAGAGAGAGCTACAAAGAAAGAAAAACAAAATGATATATGAGAATGAATAAAAATAAACTGATAAAAGCCTTATATAGCTTGCCCAGAAGCTTCCATCATCAACACTCGAGAACACTTCTCAGCCGTTGATCAAGTAACAATCCAACGATCCACAATAAGCCCTGAACCACTTGCAATAACAATAATAACAACTTTATATGAACCAGTTCAATAAGTACAAGTGAACCAGTTCAAGCCCAGATAACCAAAAACATAAACAACTCAGCTCATTAGCCCAGTTATCATAACTGAGCCCAATATTATCAGCCCAAAACATGTTCAACCATACGAATTAATTTTAACATTCTTTTCAACACACCCCCTTAATTCGAATGTTTGAACATGTCTACCATTCTTAAGTCATTGCAAAATTTCTTATGTTGCTGTATACTTAAACCCTTAGTTAACCCATCAGCAATCTGATCATCAGAGCTGATCTTAAGTCATTGCCCCAATCTACTATGCCATAACTCTCTATCATTAACACTATTGAAACAAACATTAAAGCTACTCACATTTTCACCAACAAAATATAAGCCATCACTCTGCCTACCAGTCACCAGGATTCTCTTGGTGTTGGAATCCTGAACATAACAGTTACTTTCATCAAATAAGACAGAAAGTTTATTGTCCTTAGCTAACTTATGAACAGACATCAGATTTACACAGTAATCTGGAACTAAGAAAACATCTTTGAGAATAACACCTTCAGCAAGTTTAACATCACCAATCTTAGTAACCTTGGCACATGTTCCATTTGGATGTTTAACTTGTATATCATAGTCTCCTACTTCTATACAGTTAAACATACATTCATCACTCTTAGTCATGTGCTGGTTTGCACCAGAATCTGTAATCCAGCCATGACTAATAGCATATTTTACAAAACTGGAACAGTTTGACCAATTCTCAAAGATTTTCCCTATCTTAGACAATTTAGACATACAAGAGAATCCAGAAACAAACACACTCTCACCTCCTATTTTAGAACTTTGAGCCTCACTTCCACTCTTCTCACTGATCAGATTCATGAGCTTTGAGATCTGTTTAGGAGAAAAAGGAACAGTAGAAGAAGAAGCAACAACAGGTGGTAACTTATTATTAGACTGATTACTAGATGAATTAGATCTAGCAGACTGATTGTTATTCTGTCTGTTTGGAGTCCTCCTGTTAACACTAGGAGGATATCCAACTAATTCATAACACCTATCCTTAGTGTGACCAATCATATTACAATGTGTACACTTCAGGTTAGGATTAGGTCCTCTGTTAAAACCCCTTCTGTTTTCATTTCCTTGATTTGATTTAGTCAAGAAGGATACATTAGTGTTTTTTGAATTATGACTAGCACCCCTATGTGACTCTTCCCTAGATATAATAGAGAAGGCAGTTTTAACAGAGGGTAAAGGGTCTTGCATCAATAGATTAGTCCTCACAGGTTGATACATATCATCTAAACCCATTAAAAATTGCATCAGTTTTATGAGACTATTGAAATCATTAAATTTTCCTGAAGCTGCACAAGAACAGGAAGGCAACTGAACTATTGAATCCAGTTGCTTCCACATAGTATTAAGTTTATGATAATATTCTGAAACTAAGGAACCATTTTGAGACAGTGAGTTAATCTTTTGATGCAATCCAAATACTACTGATCCATCAACCTTATCATAAGTTTCCTTTAAGTCAAGCCATACATCTCTGGCTAACTTAGAGAAAACTTGTCCTAGAAACAATTCCTCACTAACAGAGTTAAGTAGCCAAATAAGAACCACAGAATTACACCTATCCCATTGCCTACCTAGAACCTCATCACTTTCAGACCTAACCACAGACCCATCAATGAAACCAAATTTATTTTTGGCTTCCAAAGCAAGTCTCATGGAACTGGACCAAACATTGTAGTTCTCAGTTCCTTTGAGTTTGATACTAATAACAGACATCGTACTAGTATCACTGGGATGGATATACAAAGGGTCACCACTGTCCAATTTACTGATTAAGGTACCAGCATTAGGATCAACAGGCCCTGGTGGTGGTGGAACAATATCACCCATACTAACTACTCAACAAAGATCAGATAGCAAACAATACCAAATCAAATACAAACAGATAATAAAACCCTAGAAGGACGAAACTGTGTCAGTGTAAGGATAGTGGGTCATCACTCAAGGTGCCCACCCAATTCTTAACACAGGAGTCCTCTTATTAACTATAGTATATATATATACTAATAATATGCAATAACAAGAACTCACAAACAACAAACAAATATCAACCAAGCAACAGACACAACCAAATACTTGAGCCAATACCGGTCCCCCTAACCCGGTCAGTGCTCCTAGACACAACAACAGAAACAAAAAATAATGGAACAATCTCACCAGATAACTCGTAGTCTGTAACCTTCACTTAGGGTTACACGACCAGAGAGCAAACTCCACAGCTTCCCAGCCCAATACCACGTTCCAGAACCAAGATCCAAAGCCTCCAGCCAACAATAGTTGACAAAACCCTAGATCTACAAACAATACCAGATGCGAGTAATAGACAAGATCTACAAAGATCAGATCTATTACTGATACTAAAAACCACAAGTAACAGACAAGATCTACAAAGATCGGATTTGTTACAGACGTATTCAAGTCAAGATCTATAAACCAAGATCCAAACCCTAATACCAACTCAACAAAGGAAAAGACAGCGGAAGACTGAAAGAAAAGAATCAGAGAACCTGGCTCTGATACCATGTTGAAAAAGACGATCTAACACTCTCAAACTCTCAATAATCACAACACAAACATTCAAAACATACAATAACACAAGAGAAGCGACAAAACGGTGACAAAACTTTTATTATTAACCCAAACCAGAAAAATTCCCACCAAATCCTAGATCTTAACAATCGTTAAGATCTATAATAAAACCAACTGTTATCATCAACTACTGATTGTTTAGATCAGTTGTTGATGATGATTACAACTGAAATAATCCACAAACTTACAAAGAACAGACGTGATACAGACTCAGGGATGAAACCCTAGACACAATACAGAGAGAGAGCTACAAAGAAAGAAAACAAAACGATATATGAGAATGAATAAAAATAAACTGATAAAAGCCTTATATAGCTCGCCCAGAAGCTTCCATCATCAACACTCGAGAACACTTCTCAGCCGTTGATCAAGTAACAATCCAACGATCCACAATAAGCTCTGAACCACTTGCAATAACAATAATAACAACTTTATATGAACCAGTTCAATAAGTACAAGTGAACCAGTTCAAGCCCATATAACCAAAAACATAAACAACTCAGCTCATTAGCCCAGTTATCATAACTAAGCCCAATATTATCAGCCCAAAACATGTTCAACCATACGAATTAATTTTAACATTCTTTTCAACACTATCGATAAGAGATATCTTGGATTGTAAATTGATTAATTATGTTACAATGGCACACGTGAAAAAAATTAGCGGATAAGTTACTATTCATTATTTCTAAATTTATATACTGTTTGGTTAGGAGGTGTTCACAACCAATTTGTTTAAAGTTTAAATACATGTATGTTTAGAAAAATGTAGGAATTGTTGTTAAGAAAATCCATGTGCATGTTTATTGGAATAATTAACGTACATGAGAGAGATTTGTATCCAAGGGAAAATGATCAATGAGAGTATTGAACGCTTTATTTTTTTTTAGAAAATATAGTGTCATTAAATCGTTTTTATATTATTATAACATATTTTTAACTGTTAGTTATTTAGTATTGAAAAAACTTTTGAGAGAGAATTATAAGTTTACACCATCATACACTGAGGGAAAGAAAATGGATCAAATGCCAATGGGGATTTAGTGCTAAATGGATCAAATGCCAATAGAGATTTAGTGCTAAACTAATACTAAAAGAAAGAGCGACGAGAGATGGATATAACTTAACAGGATAATAAAAGAATAAAGATTTTTTTTTTATAAATTTTGATTTAAAAATAACTAAAAAGAGGGGGGTAAACAGATCACATGGGTAAGCAAGGCATAGAGTCATATGTGTGCCCACAAATAACATGGGGCACCGCTGCCGTTATCGTTGACCACGCCATAACCATAGTACTCTTAGAGGATTATCTGCAAATATTTTAACATTTTAGTTATATACTTTAGTGGATGTTAAATAAAAGTACATAGGCTAAAAAAAATAGAAGTTTTGTCTAAGAAAAAAATAAGTAGGAGGGGGAAGTTTGTCAATAGAAGAAAAAAGAAGTAGTCACATACTATTTTCTCCTCTATTTTTAAACGTTCGTAACTTTTTTATACGCCATTTTTCAAAAGAAAATTATATCATAGAACTAAGCATCTTTTTATTTTTAATATAAGTACCTTATTGTTATACTTTTGAAAAAAAATTGAAAATCCAATTACGTAATACACAATGGAGATAACGTAAAGCACAATGATTACCTTACTAAATATGCAATTAATAATAGGGTATAAAACACAATGAACAACCTAATAAGCACAATTGACGCCATATTAAAAACACAATGAACAACATATTAAAACACAATGGACAGTATACTAAAACAGAATAACAACATAATAAAACACAATGTATACCATAACCACAAAACCATTTGCGTAAAACACAATGAACAACATAAACACAATGAAAATCATGCTAAAACATAGTGGACAAAGTTAAATCATGTGTAGGCTAAAAAAACATAACAAACATATTTATAACATATTTTTGCGTGCTATAACACAATGGACGACCATAAAACACAATAAAGTAAGAAAACACAGTTAACACGTATTGTTATTTTTAATTTTAATATAACAATATGGTACTCATATTAAAGATAAAAAACGCTCATTAATATGGCGAATTTTTTTAAAAAACAATATCGTATGAAAAAAGTTATAGTTGTTTTAAGATGATGGAGGAAATTGTCACGTGCCTTGCATGTGGATAGCGCCATTCAAATTGCTCTCCGCTCGTGACTGGCTCGTCGCTCGTTGGAAAATGCTCGTTCCATTCGGTTGTAAATGAGCCGATCGGCTCGGTTCGGTTTGTAAACGAGCCAAGCACGAGCAAAGGTCTGCTCGGTTTGGTTCTCCTCAAACAAAATTTAATATATATATATATATATATATATATATATATATATATATATATATATATATGGTGAGGTTCCTGTACAAAGACAATATTTCGTGAGAAGTGTGAGAAAGATTAAAAATTGATATGTAGGCATCATTTTTTGAACTTATTCATGTTGTTTTGGATTTTTTTTGCCTAAAAAATACCAAACATAACAATTAAAAATCGAAAACAATGTATTTTAGGCTTAAAAGTTAAAACACCATGCTAAGAACATTAAGTAGTGTGTTTTAAGTGTTAAGTAGTGTGTTTTAGCTGTTTTATAAATTTGATGACTATAATACATTGGATTGTGTTTTAGATTGTTGTGTTTGGTGTTTTTCAAGTTAAAACAACCTAAAACATCATTCCTAAATCCAAAACATGATGCCTACATGCTAATTCTTAATCCTTCTCACACTTCTCACGAAATATGTCTTTTGTACAGGAACCTAAACCTATATATATATATATATATATACACACGCGAATTACAGTTATACTTATAACTTTATACATAATAATCTATTAGAGTTGGCCCAATATATATGCAATAAATTAAAACTAGCTCACTTAACCCAATAACAAATTTAACAATAAGTTTAATAATAAAACTATTAGTTAAGAAGTGACAGACTTCTTTATGTTATTAGTCGTTTATCGTTAATCGTCGCTTGCTATCACCTTAAGTCATAATGCGCAACTGTTTTTGTGCACTATGCTCATCACCTCGCCTGCCTCAACCTAAGCCTCCTCTCCTCAGATACTCAGACTTCAATATTACTCGAACTTCAACATTAATGTTATCATCGGATAGTTCGACCTTAGTTATCTCCTAAAAACGAAAACATCAAACGAAATATCCCAATTTTACGTTTGTCCAAATTACTCTTCACTCGATTCTCTCTCTATGCTCGCTCATAAATATTCACGCTCGAATAATGCTCGTTCAGTTTTTAGCTCGGTTGTAAATCAGCCGCTCTGCTCGGTTCGGCTCTGCTCGTGAACTGCCCTACATGTGGAGAGAGAAAGTCAACAAATATGATTTTTTTTTTCTTTTTTGCCCTTCCCTAATTTAATATATAATTTTTCCATCAAACTAATTTCAACCCTCTAAATCTAAGATCAATTGACTAAGATCCTTCTTACCCTTCATAGAAAAAGTGTCTTTTGTATTTGATCCTAACCCGTCAAATAAAAGAATTAAAATAGATGTTCTTGGCTAGCAATAAAACGAGTATTGGTTATTTTAGTTAGAGGGGACGGGGCGCAACCCGACAGTTACCCCAATATCTACATGGTAACACTGTTGTTAAGGATACTGGTAGGGGTCTCGTAGACCGTTTCCCTGGTAGTAAGCAAAGGACAGTGAAGTGTGTATGTTAAATGCAACGATCAATTTTTAAACGGTTAAATGTTGAATATTTAAATGGGTCATACCGAGCGATGAAAGAAGATAAATTAAAACAGTTGGTCAACCTACAACCTCAACCAGGAGAAAAATTTTTAGCGTTTTTTGAGGAACAACGCAAATTGTTAAGGCAAAGGTAGTATGACCACAACTTGAATATGTATTCAAAACCACACGACCACTTCAAAGGTAAAACCTTGGAATTGGTTTGAAACAAAAAGAAGGAATCGCGGCGAAATACGATTAGGATCGTTATTGGGTGGAAGGCGAAGGCGACGAGTAGATTTTTTTATTTGTATGTTTTTTTTTTAAATTGATGTTTCTTGTATTTTTTTTATTTTAACTTAATGTATTTTTATTTTAGTTAATATAGTGTTATTTTTAATTGAACTCTTTATTTAAAAAAAAGCTAAAATTAACATTTCAGTGAAGGGTTGCCTCCAAAAAACTGTTTGAGTGAAATGAATTAGTGAAGTGATGTGCAGTGCAAGATTGGTAGAAATCAGTAAAGCAGAAAATAAGTTAGTAGAGTGCCCCTCTTTCTATGAAATATCTTATTATAAAATCTATATCAATATATTATTTATATATATTAAAGGAATAGAGGTGGGACACATGGCAACATGGTGAGGCAACCTCCATACCTTAATTCCCTCCAAAACTATTAAAGTTGCATTTTTCTCTCTCATATGCATGGTACATGCACTTCCCCCCCCCCCCCCCATGATTTTTACACGTTAATAACATTTCTTTTCAACGAGTACCATAGTGCTATACAAAAATGAAAAAAATGACTTTTTTATTGGTTTTTGTTCAAGTTGAAAAAGAAAACATAATGCACAATACAGTAAAAAAACACAAATCAGCAGCAAAAAAAAAACACAATGTGTTATTTCGTCTATCCATTGTGTTATCCTCGTATGTTCGTTACGCTTTTTTGTCATGTTCATTGTGTTTTCCAGCTCTGGTCATTGTATTTTCTTGCTGCAAATTGTGTTTTTTGTATCTAATTACGGTGTTCTTTTGTACTGTGCATTGTGTTTTTTCTGTCCATTGTTTTTCCTGAGCTTGCATATTTGTAATTAGTAGGTTCGTCATTAGACTCAGCTACTACCAGGACTTTAGAAGCATCAAGATGCCAGAGGTATCTTTCAGGCTCTTTTTCGAGTCCTGCTACTTCTGTGAACGCTTGTGTTTATGTCTGATTCATCAGCAACAATTTCTTATTGATCAGACGTTTCGACTTCATCAACAGTTGTTTGTGGTTCTCGAATTTCTTCAAGATCCACAATATTGTTTCCAGTTCCTCGATTGAGAATTTCTTTCTTGAGAAATCGTCCATTCCTTTTGATGAAAATAGTATTGCAACAGGATGGTAAAAAAGATATCTGCTTCTGTTATCGTATCCGACGAAAATAACTTTTTCGCCTCGAGGATCGATCTTATCATTAGAATCTCTTGTGATATAAGCATTAGATCCCCATACTCTTAGGTATTCCAAAGAGTTAACTACACAGATAGTCCTTAAGCTTTATAGCGAGTAACATCTTAGAGTATTAACGTATTTTTTTAACATGTTAAAGGTTTATGGTTCAGTTTTGTAACATGTTGGGGGATACTAAGGTTAACTTCGTTAATTTTTCTAGTTAAGTTTTATTAAAATGACTAAAATGCCCTATAATAATTATAGGAGTTACTCTTGTAGTTAACTATATTTGATTATAAGGAAAAAATTTACGATTTAATGAAATCAGAATAATCTATTAATATTATTAAAACTTAAAAATTTAAATTATAAAAATATACTACGTACATTAAATAATTACTATTGGGTTTACTCGTGCATTGCAGCAGGATCCACAAATGGGTTGCAATACAACATTACGATACTTAGGTTTTTTGCCGCAAGTCACGCAAAAAGAATAGAAATGTGCACATTATGTTTTAACAAGTACTCGTAGAAAGAAAAGAAAAGAAATGTGCAACGCCACTTACAACTGATTGCAGTTCACCACAAAAATCATGTACTCATTATTGAACAAATCTTAATAAACCAAAGGTATGTTACTGTAACAAATCAATATGAACATAAACATCACTCTTATGTAAGTTGTCTGGTCATTGCATATCTACATAACCGTGCCATTGAAGACACCTTTGCTAAATGATAAAGTTCATTTACATGACAAAAGCATGTAATAGTAATAAGATATTGAAACACTATTATATGAAAGTCACTTAGAAATTAAAAGTTATGATTTGTAAGTTTGTAATAGACTTGCCCAACTTAACCCAATAGCTAAAAAATTGCCCAATGTAGCTAGTGAGCTGAACCATCTCGTCCACTTTGCCGCTGGGTAGACGCATATATATGAAACGGGTTTATAATATAAGTATTATTATGGCAAAGTTTTAAAACTCATAAAAGTTTAGCTGAGATAAGATTATTCATTGTGGTAACATAAATTATTATCTTTCATGGCCACTATATGAAATTTGTTCAAAAATATTGTTATCCTGTGTGTTTATTTAGTTTGGGTGGGTTCCATTTTTATATAAAAGTTGATTATATTCTAGGGCATTTAGGGAAAAAAATAGATAAAATTTAGGAAATTGTAAATAAACCCTTGGTATGTCATCTTAACTTTGGACAATTTGGACATATTTGCCCATGTCTCCTCCTTTATATTGTAGTATAGATATTCTATACATTTTAATATATGCCGAATGTGGTTTATAAAAAATGCTCATGCCAAATGTGATTTATACTAAAGTATTGTGTTATTGCTATTAAAAAATATTACTTTAAAAAAATATATTATTAATATCGTTTTAGTGTGGTTATCATTAGATATACTAAATTAAAAAGTTATACTTTTATCCATTAAAAGAGTTGATTGTTTTATATAAAAATATTTAAATTATTATAAAGTATTGTTTTGATAGAACAAAACTAAAAATTTTAAATTATAAACATATATTAATAATATCATTAAAGGTGTCATTGGTCGTGCCACATTCGACGCCGTCCACCATGGCCTCTACGAAGATCCTTACGATGTCGGCTGGACTGACTGTAAGAAGAGATCCTTCAGCAATGAAAGCGAGAGCTACGTGAGGTGTATGGTGTTCCAGTTCAGAAGTGAAGCCTCCATTACAAGAAGAAGATGAGTTTGAGAACCAGAGAACCAGGGCTCAGTCGGTGTACCCACATGCGGACGCACATTGGGAGGTTTAGCATACTACAAAGTAGTGGCCCTGTATCTCTATCAAGGAGTCAACACTTCAAGATGACTCTTGCCCTCCTCACAAATAATTAATCTTAATTATTAATTGTAATAATAAATTTAACTGCTTATACGGAGGCCCCCGAGGTATACATATCCGCTATCTCTACTATTTTATCTTTTTCTTTTATCAAACCCAAAATCTTTTTAAAACCATTTTGCTTAAAACCCCTCCATTTTATTTTTCTTTTCAAACCCAGTCAGTTAACTGATGGAAGGTTGAGTAGGGGAATGTGTGTTCTTTGGAATACGATACACGGTATTTACCCTAAAAAGCTATGCTAAACACATCAGGTCCTCTGCCTATGTATTGGTTTTAGTTTCTAAAGTAATTATCGTTTACTTTATAAATTTAAAAGTTGTTAAAAAACGTTTAGTGAAAATCAGTTGTTTTCCCCAAACCAATGTTTTGGAGTTGACACATCAAGTTTTTTGTCAAACCCCGACCTAGGTGGGCCTAGATGGAATTCCAGATTGTTACCAAACATCACGTAATGCAAGCAAACAACGGAAGCAATATAAATAACTAGTCTTTTATAAATATTTGTTTACATTTCTATACAATGTACAATTTCCAATATAAATACTTCGAGTAATATCTAAGGTTCTTGCTAGCCTTTTGATTCGTCCATCGGGGATAATCCAAGTCGTAGCTGCTCATTCCTTCTAACTTAGACAGGTACCTGAACACATGCTTAAAGTAGGTTTGGGTCAACAATAATGTTGGTGAGTCCGTGCGTGCGTTTAACTGGTTTTAAAATAAGTTTAACATCATAAAACAAGTTTATCATTCAAAGCAACTTAAGGGTTTATACAGTTTAACACATAGTGATGCACAAGCCACACCTCAAACCTAACAGTGAATCCATCTACTCCCATTATGGATTCCTACGGCAAAATACATGACACAGACCGTAGTGGAGGGTTCCCCGGGCTTCCGGGTCCACTGTGTGTGGGGTACCCCCAAGTAGTACTACCCATATATTAAGTGGCCCAATTCCCTTAGGTTAATGAGTGTGAATGGTATCGGGCGCACATTGTCACATCATATTGGTTTATCACATCATACTGGGTTTACACTAGAAGCATGTATTCACCCTAAAACATTTTAACAGTAAAAAGAGGGGATGGTTCAAAGAACTCACCTAGATGCAATGCACATGAATGGTCTATGATAAACAGGGCGTCTGATATCCAGTACTGGAATTCTCCTGGTTGAATCCTAAGTCGACAAATATTGTTAGTTTTGGTTCTATTAATTAATGGTTACACGTGAGGACGAGCTCGAGCGTATGGTCTCTATATATCTTTGTATCTGAATTCTCATGTGCCAAGTCTACCACTTAAGTTCCAAGCTCAAGGTATTACAAGCTAATATCTGTTTTAATGGTGTTTATACTTTAGACCTCATGTGGCAATTCTATCCTTATACTCTAATTCCCAAGTGGCGAGGTGATAATCCTCGATATTTATATATGTTTATACTTTATTTCACGTCGCTTATAGTAGTGTTCAAGTCAATAGTCTCGAGTTTTAAGTCTCCAATGTCCCACATCTTAAGGTTATACTGTATAACTTAGTTCATGTCTTGTCTCTCAAGTGTCCAAATCCATATTCAAGAGTCGAGGAGATGCCTATTACATTATTTATTTATTATACATAATATGTGTTAATTATAATTATGTCCGCTCCTTATGTCTCAAATCCATGTCGTTATCTATTCCAATATATATGTATGTTTATATCTTACTTTAAGTAGGTTTTATTGTGTCCATATCTTAGTTGTCGAGTTCATAACTTAAGTATCAAGTGTTCAAAACAATGTCCGAATATTCAATCCAAATGTCCAAGTTAAGGTTGTGTATGTCATTTTCCATATCTATGTGCCGAGTGTCTAAATGTCCTAGGTCGGGTGTTCAATGTTCCGAGTCAATAGTTTCAATGCCCAACTTCGAAGCAACATGTCAAACCAACATTCGATCCAATCTTATAGTTTTGGCCTCGGTCCGTATATGCTCTTCAAGTCCCACACGTCTTATATATGTAATAAAGGTTAATTAATATAATTATCGGTTTAGTAAGTTCGGTTATACCTCACGTCTAGTTTCAGTCTGAGTTGACTGCCAGTTGACTCCGGTTGACTTCTGTTGACCAAAGCTTAACCCGTCTCCTTAGATGGTTCCTTGACCCGAACCCCAGACCTGACCCGGTTACTCCAGTGGCAACCATCACCACCATCAGACTTCTATCCACCATGTATAACTATGACCGCCGTGTCCCTACACCAACAATCTCCGGACCTATCACTCAACTACCATGGTAGCTCCATCATAAACTACTGTCAACCACCCTTGTCACAATCAAGCTGCATCAATCGACTTCCCACCTTCGTTCCCACCTTGGCCCCTGTAAACCGGACCAAACCACCGTCACAGTTGATATCATCATCTCCATCATCACGATTCACAGACCATTAGTAAAGAGAAAGAGGTGGTTTGGGTGTTTACCATGTTGTCCGATGATAAAGTGTTGCCTTCGCCGCCTTGTCTGCCATTTACACCCTACTCCGTCTTCGAGTGATTGTTAATCGACCGGTGACTCCTCCTTGCTAACAGAATCAGACGACTGGTTACCATCTCTCTCTCAGTCATCCTCTCTTTCTCGAGCTTTTCTCTGTCTCCAATCGCTATCTCTCTCTCTCTCTTATGTCCGGTTTCATCTTCCTCTAATGTTCAGATCTGTATAAAAAAAAGGATGGGGGTTGTGTGGTATGGGAGTGGCTCCGCCGGAGCTCCATCGCTGAAGGTGGTGGGAGTCCTCCGGTTCCTTCCTCCTTTGCTCTCTTCTTTCTTGTAGTAAATATATGTGTGTGTTTTGTCTGTGTAATGTGTGCATGGGTGTGTGAGAGGGAAGGCAATTTATAGTAGGGTGGAGGTAGATGGTTTCACAAAACCATCAAATGGTTTTGTGAAAGTGTGTTGGCAAGACAAGGGGAGGATATGTGTCCGCCATTGTTGACTCATCACTTCGGGTTCGAGTTCGGCTTTCGTTCATAATGTTTATCGGTCCGGTCATGTAGCGCATATTCTAATAATATTTTGTATGTTCGATGGTTCAGTTTTCTGTTTCGCATATAACTATATTTATTTATAGGTTTTAATAAAATTAAACGCAAAAAAAATTTTGGGGTCCACTCTGGGTTGTTACATTTTTGGCACCGGGAAAAATGACATCTTTATAAATTACTAAAACCATAGGCATAAGTGAACCATGTCTATGGGATGGACCTTTAAACTATGTAAACATAGGTTTGATTGTGCCCCAGTTTGCTGTAGTTTTGTTTTCACATGCATGCCTTATATATTACATATTGACACAGAATTGTACGCTTTATACTTTTTGATACTATACATTGTTTTTATAAAACTTATGTACTCTCATCAACTTTATAGTTGACCCCCTCTATTTTCCAAAACTTAACATGTTTCAGGTATTCAGTTTCTTATAAGTTTTAGCATTTGCTTGTGGATCACATAGGAGCTGAAGCCTTAGATTAAATTAAATTAAATTGGCTATTGTTGTTTGAGCCTACTTGGTTTGTATGTAAATGTTGTAATTAACTAAATACTCTATTGAAACCTTATTTAGTTCCATGAGCTATTGAACAATCGTCACTACGTGGCACCCTAATGTTTTCGCCATCGGTTGGGGTGTTACAGATTGGTATCAGAGCCATGGTTATAGGGAATTAGGTTGGTATATATATGGCCTCGACTATAACCTTAAGAGTCCAACATGAGTGACCTATTTCTTGCTTTCTATTTGTTGTGTGTTTTTCCAATCCATCCTGTGCCTTCTTATCTTGCTTCTTTCTCTTTCCTTTGATTCTTTTTATGCTAAGAATCTTCAATATAATCAACGTTGACTACAATGCATCATCCCGAAGAGGAATCTGCTGAAGACTTTATTCCTAGGCTTGGTGCCTACATCCGTTGGTTATCAATTCCTTTAAGAAAATGGAGTCAATCCAAACAATTACTTGTCCTTTACACGTTGAGTTCCATGTTATTTTACAAACCTTCTTTCCAACCTCATAACCAATATTAAATCATGAGTACAAATTCAATCCCCTACTTGATAACTTCATTAGTTCAAACTTCATGGCCTTTGTGTCCTTCACAATCATGTTGTGTTTTGTGAAGATCCCTTACATTACATGTGGTTTACTATTTCCAACCGTGTTCCAAACCTCATGAATCTCCCGGTTACATAAACATTTACCTGTACATTACAACCTTGTTACTTCTTGTGTCCTTTTGTTTGAAAACTTATTGATTTAAACTGCAAATGCTTTAAAAAGCTATTGATTTGACTACTAATATTCCTACCTTAATATTTATATAATATATACCCTGATTCCAAAATCAGCAATTACTGTTTTCATTGAAATCTTCACCAGTTCTGCAAACAACCATTATTTTAACAAAGATCTCATCCAATTTTACAAACCTATCCCCTTTTCAAATGACTTTGATGTTTTAAATTGACTTATTTACACAAATATATTAACCAAAATGTTTTCTAAACAAGTGATTAGGGTTCCGATACCAAATGCTCAATTAAATTTCAAAAACAAAAGCTGCATTAAAAATCAACTTTAAACAAAGAACGAAACCCTCTCTAGATCACACAGTTCGTTATCCACATCCCTACTTTATCACATACATGACTACCTTAATCCTTATCTTGACGTATATACTAAACCATTCATCAACTATTTTTACATTCACTATTCTTTACAACCTTGATTATACTATAGGTTTCATCATTCTCTCAAGGATTAAACACATATTCTTCGCCTTTTCGAACATGAACTTGATTTCCATCATAACCAAAATATTGAAAACTTGATCCCTAATTCTTAATCCTACAATGATTTTTTGTTGCGTGAAACTTGATTCTTCGTGATACAAGAAAATTTGATTACATATTCTATTTGAACATTTGATTATTCGTGATACTTGAAGACATGGGTAGCTAATATGAATTGTTTGCTATAATCATCAACTAGTGAAACCACAGGGCAACTCAATTACAAGTCGCATTCAATACTTGATAGTTGTTGCATTTACAAACTTGCTTGTATGTGTATATTAGCGATTTGCAACATACGTTTTGGACTACAAAAAAACTTATTACATTTGCCACATTTATGCACTCAACAACTGGTAGAGGACGAATTACCTGTTCAACAGTTAGTGGAGTGCCTAATAACCTGCTCAATGATTGGTAGAGATCATCATGCTTACTCAACAGTTGGTAGAGGTTCTAATAACCTGCTCAACGACTGGTTAAGGCCATCGTACCAACTCAACAATCAGTAGAGGTTCCTACTCCATAACTGGTAGAGGTTTTTCTTGCCTGCTCATCAGTTGGACTCATTTTTGTATACTATGTGCAAACATCTTACTCAGTGGGCTCCCCGTTTGGGTTGTAGCTCATATTTAAACTTTTCGTATGCTTGCAAGTCATTGTAACAAAACATGTTTGTTTTCATTGTTACGCAATCTCATTTCTGTGTTAAGTGAAACGTTGTAACTGAACGTATTGGTTTTCATAGCCACATTAGTCTCATCACTGTGATAGCAAACCAGTGTTTGTCTTCGCAACCACATAGACGCATCATTCTTTTGAAAGTTATTTCTGCTTTGATATGTTGTTGTAGATTAGGATCATAGAAGGACATAATACCCTAATGTAAGGTAAATTAATGATTACGGTCCGGAATGTAATCATAAATTTACAGGTACGTTAACGTAGTGTGAAATTCTATTTAGGTTAACTGGGGAGATGTTCCGTACGCTTTCGAAACACCAAAGGCGTGGCGGGTTAGCTGCGGTACACCCTATATATAAACGCTAATGGTGCATGAAAAGTGAGACTGGGAATCAAACTCAGGACTAACCCTTGTTTGTGTAGTAAGTCTTTCTATTTTCTGGATTTGAGAAACATAATTGTTCCATCTAAAACTCTTAGATTTTGTCCTCTTGAAACTCGAATTCCTACACCGTATAATCCAATTCTCATCATCCGTTACAATTTAAACATTTATCCTACCACCTTGATTCTTTGACATCTACCCGCTCTTCACTTCAAACCCCCTACTTTCCTTTGAAAACCAGCCCATAGTATCGGTCATAAATTTTTCCCAAAGTATCTTCCACATTAATTTCGGGATGAAATTCCCCAAAGTAGGGGAGACTGTAACCTCGCATATTTTTCCCTTTTCTTTTTCGTTTAATGCATAACCCGACCCGTTGACATTTAACAAAACCGACTTAAAATCCACTATGATATGGAATGGATAAGGCAAATATATACATTAATCATGATTGTGTCATCAAGATGAACATATCTGCTGAGTTTTGCACATTTTAATCATTTGTAGGTCGGTTAATTTGATGATTATCTGCTAATTTATCTAAACCATATCTAATCCTAAACTTAAACCTTATCAATTTGATTCCTTGGCTATAAGTTGAACCCACAAACCTTCCTGGGCCATCATCACCTCTTTAAACCCCAAACAAATAGTGTCGAACATCCATCTAATCAACCTCACATAATGCTTGTTCATGTTCGGTTTTTCATCTTCAAATCATCATAACCAGTTGATTTCATTGGGAATAAATTTACATGATATTGCATGCTTGGGATTTTGCTGGCTTGCTTGCTAAGGTGAGTTTACATATCCCCACTCTTTTACTATTTTTAAATGCTTTTCGGAGTGAAACATGTTAAACATTATTCTTTAAACTTATGCAATTCAACTATGTGTCTTATGTGATTCTTTGTGCTACTTGTCTTAGACTTGCTAAGTAAACAAAACAAAGACTTGCATAATCATTAACTCCGTACAAGCCAACAGTAACAATGATAGATCTATTGGATTGACAACCCCACCTAGATTCGTTTACCATGTCTATGGGAAGCACGGGTGATTGGAACTAAAACTTAAACTTAGGTGAACTATGTCTATGGGATGGACCGTTAAACTATGTCAACAAAGGTTTGATTGTGCCCCCAGTTTGGTGTAGTTTTGTTTTCACATGCATGCCTTAGATATTACGTATTGACACAGAATTGTACGCTTTATACTTCTCGATACTATACATTGTTTTTATAAAACTTATATACTCTCACCAACTTTATAGTTGACCCCCTCTATTTTCCAAAACATAACATGTTTCAGTATTCAGTTGCTTGGAAGTTTTAGCATTTGCTTGTAGATCACATAGGAGCTGAAGCCTTAGATTAAATTAAATTAAATTAGCTATTGTTGTTTAAACCTACTTGGTTTGTATGTAAATGTTGTAATTAACTAAATACTCTATTGAAACCTTATTTAGTTCCATGAACTATTGAACAATCGTCACTACGTGGCACCCCGATGTTTCCGCCATCGGTTGGGGTATTACATATCAAAAACTTACGTTTTTATTTAGATGTTTTCTTGAATCTTGTGCTTGAAAACCTTTCGAGTTACATCCCGTGTTTCGGCCTTGGCGGGGTGTGACAGATTAGTATCAGAGCCAATGGTTATAACGAAATAGGATTCTTTTGAATCTAAACTATAACTTAAACAAAAATTTGCGAAAACGTTTTCCCTACATGAAAACCATTTTTCATCGCAACGCACTGCACACAAGTTCCATGACATGTGCGTTATGTACTAGTATAGCATACAAGTTCTTAGATGTTTAGGTGTACGTATGGGTATTGTTGTCACAAAGAGGTCGTCCTCATTCTGAACCCTAACTAGGTACTCTCCGAAGATATAGGCGGCTATAGGTTCCCGATCGCTGTACCGTCATGATTCATGCTGCACCGGTCCTCGCAAATTCACCAGCCACCCCTACCAACGTGTAGAGCGACGCCTAGCGGAAGGACGACTTGCGTTGATGATTCTTCTTACTAAGGGGTGAATGATTGGAGGGCTACTCTCTCTATGTTCAGGATGGACCATCAGTGCAGCTTCCTAATGTAGGAATGAATCTTAATGGAGTTCTTCCTAGCCAATTCATTCTATATGTTTCTTTCTTATCTGATCGGAAGCTCAGAATTAGAAAATGCTTAGGGGACCATGCAAGGAAAATTGTTATTACGGGTGCACGCGTAATCATAATTTGTGGTGCATGTTAATCTTGGTAAACTCTACGTTTCGAATTAATGGTCCCGGTCTGTCCTGGGTTTTCTAAATTCGTTGCTTTAGATTTGCTCTCCACATCAAATGAATGTTGACTTGGGTTACCTTGATAACACCCTAAGACGCATGAATCTCCCTTTGTTCGTTTGAAATTGCTAACGTTTTCTTCTGTCATTTGAGTTGGGCAAGGCTTGATGTCTATACAAACAAAATTGTTCCGTGACTCATCGGGCTTTACTCCCTAACTTTCTGGATCCTCGTTCTCACACCAACTTCAATGTACCGGCAGCACTCAGCCCCATTCACTGGAACAATGAAATCATAATTTGCTTTCGCTATTTGTTCGCATTTTTTATAGAAAAGCTACCTTGTAGCACTCTAGTCATTTTACGACTCCATTATCTCCATCCACCCGATACCCACAAAGATTACTAGTAACCTTGTCAGGGCTGCGAGAGCTCGAACGCTTGCGATATGCGCGTCATATAGGGTGGTACCACAAAAGGTTTCCATATTCCTCGATAAATTTGAACTTTCCTTTCTGAACGCCCAACAATTTCTATACATAAGTTCGATGAGCTAAAAGATTCTTTTAAAAAATACGCATACCGTATGGTCATTGGGACTTCTGCCGAATAGCAGTCTACCTTTAAGTAGTCTTGTCATGTTTCACCCCGCTTACCCTATCCTTCTTTGGTTGATGTCCTTATTCCACCTCTTTCAAGTTTTAATTGTTGATCACTTGTACTGCAACCATAGTACTCTTCGCTTATCTAAGCGGTAGTCGCTAAGAGGTTTCTCTATTGATTCAGTTGGACTGGGTGCATTCCTTGGTGTTTCTCTAGTGCCGTAAAACCACGTTTTCAAAACCCATTCATCTTGCCCTTCCTATCCGCTTGGTCTTTTGTCACGATCTCACCCAAAATTGATTTGGTTCAAGAATCTTTTACCTAACTTTTGGCTGCCTGAAGTGTAAAGCACACAAAAAAATACAAATTATTTCGGGCACATGAAACTGGATAACACGCAACATTTTCCTAAACAAAAATACCAAAACAAACTACTTGTTTCAAAATGAACCCTCGAGTTCACAAAAGCCTTTTTACGAATGTTCACGTACCACAAAAAAGTTTGCATGTTAGAAGTCTAGAGCTGGTTATTCAAAATTTTCGTAAGGAAGTGGGTCATTTTTCACCCAAGCTTTAAACCCCACACCGGTCCATCTAACATTTTTTTTACAAAACATTTTACCATAAATTACATTTTCTAGAATCCTTGAGTGGCTCATTTCTAAACTTTCATTGTACTTCTCGACACTCTATCTTATATATAAGTTTTACAATTGTACAAATCGTAGGTGAGGGGTTATGGCGATATAGAATCGTATAATTATTTTGAAAGTTTTACTATGGGTTTTGAAAATTCCAAAAATTTTATGAAATATTGTTTATCCCCGTAAAACCATGCGACTACTTATTCCCTTCGCAATCTACACTTCCATGTCAGTCCTTTTCGTTTAACCAAAGCTTGTTTCTACCCCAAGTCCTCTTTCACCATACACTCGCATTGTCCCCTCGAACACCTTGGACATCGGCGAATCTCGCTTAGCTAATCCTACCCACTTGGAAGTACACTTTTATTTACCAATATAGCATTTTAGGACTAACTAGTCTAAGTATTTCAGGATGTGAGCTCTATTATTCAATCTTGGGTTTCAGACTCTGGTAGAGTCCCTCCCCATCGATCCCTCAATACCTGGTCAAAACCTTTATTCAATTACAATTCAGACCCCTATCAAGTTCCAAAACCTTCTCGATGGACGCAAGCGTTGCGGGTGTCCATAGTGCAGTGCCTGGGAGTGCTTACTCATAATGTGTCTTTTCTTGTTCCTAACAACACTCCCTGACTCCTTAGGTGGTATCCTTCCCGGTATTCTTCTGATTCATGACACAATTCGCATACGAATCTAGCTCATTACCCCACTTTGTCTAATGATAATCAGAAAAATTGTACCTATCCAATGGATACGTAAATTGACCTTCAACGGATCTATCTGTCAAAAACCCTTATTTCATATCTCAGTCGTTAATATGTGGATGCGTAGCATACGCCATCCATATTTACTCTACTATCTATTACATCACTATGATGCTCGATGTCTGAGAGGAATAACTCCTATGAATCTCGTTGGTTAGTCATTCCTTAATGGAACTCACACTTTATGCTTTCTCGTCCTTATGTATTTCAAATTTCATACATCACTGGAATCCCCGTGATTCCTTGTTGAGATGCAACCGCGTTGGAACCAGCCTGACCCTCGAGGTAATGGTTACTGGTGGCAGTGACATCTAGTGTTACCCTCTTCGATCAGTCAGAACTAAGTGTTGAAAGAGACTTTGTACTCTATTGATATTCGACTAGTTTCCTCCCAAACACCCTAACGTCAATGTCAAATTTTAATCGCTCAAAATTTCTATAGTGTTGGACTGCAGGTTTCTATGCCAGAATGATAATTCAAATCTATATATTCTTTCGCTTAATGGTTTGCCTTGATGTCTTCCTTTACCCGAATCCCAGTCATTCCCATGGTCTGGTGAGACCATCCATTGGAATGTGTTTCAAATTCTATGAAACACAAATCCCTGTTGATAGTCTTGAAAGATGATTGACTTCTGTGACTCCTTCTAGCTAAACGAATCCTAACGATATCTTTTGATTAGATTGCCTAAATCAAATCTACTGCTTCCTACCCATCGTAGGGAGTGATACATGGAAAGTTGGCTAGGTTATTCATAAAAGAGATTGAGGCAACATATCGTGTGCGACTCTCTAATGAATTCAATACAGGAAACCTATCAGCGGGTCTAATTGGGTACTAGGAACCGATCGATTATCTATTGTAAAGGTTAGTAATTTTAGTTAATTAGAAATTGGATGTTCCTATCACAAAGGATAACAAAACAATAATTAGTAAAAAGATAAACACAACGAACAAAAAATACATTATATTAAACAAGGTTCAACAAATCCAAGAAAAAGATGATACTAGTGGTTACAACCATTAAAGATGACAACACTATTCTTAGGATTGTGGACTTAATGATCACTCGAAAACCCGTGAGAAAGTGTGTATAAAGTGTTCCTCGACCCACGAAAATACAAGAAAAATAAACTAGATTACTTTATGCCTTACTTAACTAACAAATGATAAGATTGGGAGGCATTTGAAACCTCCAAGGAATCACGTAGGCTTTAAGCACACACTCCCCCCCCCCCCCAAATGGCATAGTTTGAATGGAAATTGAGCATGTTATTTATAGGAAACTTGACCGGAGATACGCATGGTCGTGCATATTGATTGGTGGAGACTGAATCATCAACAAAATGTGCCAAGGCGTACTTGAGAACATTCTAGAATTTTGACTAGTTGTGGGTTATGCATGGTCAGGCATGTACTGGTGCATGCATGTGCATAGGCCAGTTGCCTGATCGCGAATCTCTGACCTCGTACTACTACGCATAATCTTGTCCTTGGCCGTTATGGGCATGACCCTATGCCCAACGGCATGCACGGTCGTGCCTAGGCATGTGTTCCAACAATGTATTCATTTTATTAGACTTGTCTGGTCTCAAACCTTATTCTCATTGTCTCGTTATGCACGCCCATACACATAAGTGTGTACGGCATACATGATGCAACTTTGACTTTCTTTGACTTGGAGGGCGATAAACGGTCGTGCCCAAGGTGATGCACATGCATGCATGTCCTGATTTCTTTTAATTTCTACGTGGTTGGGCACAAAATGTGCCAAGGCGTGCATGAGCTTATGGAATTCCGGACTTTACTCCGTTTTTTGGTCTTTTTGAGTTTTTTTCATTCAAGATATCCAAAAATCTACGATCACTAAATATGAACGATTTCATTAGTTTTTTTAATCATAAGGCCATTGAGTATACTTTGACCTTTCTTAACTCTATCTGGATGCCACATCACCCACTTTTCCAAATTTCACTCAACTTCACCTATAAGGAAATGGTTTAACTTCAAATGAATATGCCTTTTAATGGTTTTTGGTTTAAAAAAAAAGATTAATTGACCGTCTTAACATCTCATTAACATGTTAACAAATAATCACTTTAACGCCCCTACAATAAGGAGGGAGTGGTTTGCAATGCCAGTTAACATGTCATGTCAGCTTTAACGCCTCATATGTTAATGTACACCCCATGACCTAATGTCCAAAAAAGTGTCATAAAATCGGGATAAATGTGTGACATATGCATAATTGATGGCATATAATTATCCGTCAACGATCTGTCGTCCAACGAACATGGCTATTACAACTTAATAAACATAATATGCATAATTGGTGGCATATAATTATCCGCCAACAATCTCTCTTCCAACGAACATGGCTATTACAACTTAATAAACATAATATAACCAATCTTAGGTCCCATCTTAAACCCATAACCAAGCCGATGGTTTGGTGACCAACGAAGTCACACCCATCACTACCAAACGCGTTGCTCACGTCAGAGTCCCAATATACCCAATGTGCCAGACTAATGTGATTAACATCCCAAAAATCACGTAAATTTTGCAACTATCTTGAAATTAAAAAAATTAGTAAATGAAAAGTTATGCGTGATTTACTCTTGTGTGTTATTTGGTTTAAATTAAATATAAATAAATGTGGTATTTAATCATGAAACCGACCACCAATTATATCTGAAGCCAACAAATCCGGACCACGCGTCTCACCAATTTATTATTGGTTTTGTTTTATGACTAAAAAATCAACATCGCCCTGAATTTATAGTATACCTACATTTTTTTATGGCAAAACACTTTATAACTTTATATAAATGTAGTAAAAAATAGAAAGGTGATAATGATAAAAAAAATACAATAGAAAATATGACATAATGAGTCACAAAATGTAACACAGTACCAAAAAATATAACATAATGCTGAAGAAAAAAGACACAATGAATTTAAAAAATGACACAATGATTAAAATAAGAAAAAGACACAATGGTACATAAAAGACACAATGATATAACGCATATTCTAAAAACTACAAGCTAAAACCCCAAAAAACGAAGACCTAAAAACTAACACCGTATGGTTTGATAAGACGGTTCCAATGCCGCTTGAATGAGTTCAATCGGAGCCCGTTTGATACCGTTCTTACGACTTCCTGTTTTTCTTTTATTGTGTATTTGATCCTAACCCTATAAATGTATATAAAGAGCCAACAAGCAGCTGAAAGAAACAACGAACGACAACAAAGACAATAACAAAAATTACACCATACAAGTTACATCAAAAGAAACCCGATTAGCCCAAAAAAATTTAGAAAACTTTGCTTGATGAGAGATCTAAAAAATGTGTCTTCTTTGATAAGGTCCACAGACCACAGCGGTATACCTCCATTTAATATTGATTAATGTTCATAGTCATTTTTCTTAAAAAATATATATCTTGATTTAAATATAAAACTGTATAAGATATAACACAATCGAAAAATATAGAGATATTAGATTATACCCCGAGAGCATTCGGGTTGAGAAAACTAATATGACACATCAATTTTACATATGATATAGACTGATGCGATTTACAGTTACATGCAGGAAAGCTTCGGATAACACCTAACCTAAAGCAATTAACAATGTATCTCCAATGTTAACGCCTAACCTTATCAGAAAGGCTAAAAAATACATAACTATAATATCAATATTCAATATCTAACCTAAAACAATCTATAAATTCAATGTTAACACCTAATACTTCAACTTGAAGAAGCACTAATACAATCATTGTTTAGTCAAAATATCTAATCAATTTTAACGAACGCTCAACATGCCTTCCATTATTACTAAATCCCTTAATCCACTTTCAGTCATACCAACCTATGCAGCCACCCCTTGACATCAGGGACCACTATTCTTAATGACAACAATAACCATCAACATCACACTAAATCATGCACTGTTACTTGTCAAAAGGAACAAAGGTCACTGTTACTAATCGAGTGTCAAAATTTCATGTTTCTTAAGCCAATCCTATACAATTATACATAAACCAAATACACAAAAAAAATTGATTTTCATATAAACTAAAATATTAAAACACACACACAACAACAACTTTAAACACCAAAAAACATGTTTCATGACCCACGAAACAAAAATTAAGTTTTTTTTTTTTGGAAGCTAAATTTCATTCAACACACCGAGCGAGCCCTCAAAGCGAGGACCGCCTTAAAACCGATTACAGCATATACAAGGGGTATTTAACCCAATCATCCCAAACAATCCTGTATTTACACGATCTATACTTTAACCAAAGAAAAGACATAGATTTAACTAAAGCCACGACCTCCGCCACCTTAGGAACCGCCTTCTGAAAAACTGCCTTGTTTCTCTCTTTCCAGACTGCCCAGCAAGCAATCATGATGATACCTAGAATTATCTTCCTACCCTTGCCGGAGCTAATGCCGCTATCCTGCCAATCAAATAAATCTTCAATCGTTCCCGAGTTAACTGGAGGAATCTTACACCACTTCCATATGTTACACCAAATGCCATAGGTAAATCTACATCGGACGAACACATGGACAACTGACTCGGCTTCCTCCTTACACAGTGGACAATCAACAGCAGGCAAGCAAATACCCCTTTTAGCTAACTCCAAACAAACCGGAATTCTCTCTTTTTCCAACCTCCAAGCCAAAATATTGACTTTGGAGGGAACCCAAGGGATCCATCTCATTTTATTAGGATTCTGCCCAGCTAAGTTGTTACCCAAAGCGGATTTCACTGCAACGACTGAGAATTCTCGGTCACTGTCCCAAAACCACTTGTCACTTTTGTTATATAATTGTATCGTGGAGAGCATGTAATAAACATCCCTAATCTCCGATATGCCCTCCACTGACTGCGCCCCCAAATCCCACTCGTCTGCTATCACGACCTGATCTCCTTCTTGCCTAAGTCGATCTTTGACAGAAACCAACTTATTCCTGTCCAACGAGTACAAAACAGGCCACCTATCCGATAAAGGAGAGCTACCAAACCAAATATCCTTCCAGAAAAGAACCGTATTACCGTCCCCAATCTGACACGAGAAAAGCTTCTCGATACTCCTCCCATCAAAACGAATTTTAGTCAAAACGTTCACTAAAGATTTCCAAACCCCGGGGAGATCTTTTCTAACCGGCAAGAATTTCCATTTATTGCGACCCCCATGAAGACTAACAATAAAATTTTTCCACAAACCATTTTGTTCCGTTTTGAACCTCCAAGCCCATTTCACAAGTAACGACGTATTAACCTCGGACAGCCTTGCAATACCCAATCCCCCAAGCTTTTTCGGTTTCGTAACCACCTCCCACGCCACCCAATAAATCCCTTTGCCATCTTTCCCTCCTAACCATAAAAATTTTCTCATCATGGCCTCTATTTTTTCAATCACCGAGCAAGGCGCTTTAAACAAAGAGAGATAATAAACCGGGAGACTAGACAAAACAGATTTGATCAACGTAAGCCTACCACCTATCGATAGCACTTTCGCCTTCCAAGATTGCAATCTATTTTGAATAGTTTCGATCACCGGTTCCCAATGCGACGCCCGGTTCATGTTGGCTCCCACTTTAATACCGAGGTACTTAAATGGGAGCTCCCCAACCTTGCATCCTATAACATCAGCCAAACTCCCCACCTCCGATGCGGTAACACCCAACCCGAACAAAAACGATTTCTGAACATTAATCTTCATACCTGAACACATCCGGAAGATCCGAAGCAGCCTAGTTAACTTCTCAACATTTATTCTGGACCACTTCCCCATTATTAGCGCGTCGTCTGCATACAACATGTGAGAGATAACGGGACTGTTGCTGGAAATGGAAATCCCTTCTATTTCACCCAAATGACAAGCTCTACCAAGCAGACACCCCAATGCTTCCATAACGATCAGGAATAAGAAAGGAGACAATGGATCGCCTTGCCTAAGCCCTTTTTGACAATTGAACTCAAACGTAGGCGATCCATTGACTAGAATGGCCGAACGAGCTGATTGTAAAATGCCTCTTATCCACATACACCATCTAGGAGGAAACCCCATTTGAGCCATGATTGACAATAAAAACTCCCAACTGACATTATCGTATGCTTTTTCAAAATCTACTTTAAATAAAAACACCTTAGCACCCCTTTTTTTAGCCCAACCGATCAGTTCATTTAGGACTAGTGGTCCATCCAAAATGAACCTGTTTTTAATGAAAGCCGATTGCGCGTCTGAGATAACATCATTCATCACCGCTTTGATCCTTCCTGCCAAAACCTTCGAAATTGTTTTACTAATAACCCCTATTAAGTTTATCGGACGGTAGTCTTTTAAACCTAAAGGGGTTTTAGTTTTCGCGACTAGAGTAATGAAAGACAAACTGCTATCTTTATGGATCAAACCCTTGTCATAAAAATCGTCAAGCAACTTCACAAAATCTTCTTCAAGATACTCCCAAAAGTGTTTAATGAAGCGAAAATTAAACCCGTCCGGGCCGGGAGCTTTGTCTGACCCACAATCGAAAACGGCTTCCTTTATTTCGTCTTTGGTGAAGGGAGCCGTCAGAAGGTGTTTATTTTCCGAAGCAATCTGCTTTAACTCTTCACAACATAGCTTTGGTCTTCTAACCTCCTTCTCACGAAAAAGATCCCTGTAATACCGAAGCACCTCTCTTTTGACAAGAGTAGGCTGAGAAAACCACGTCCCATTAACCATAACACCCGGGATAGCATTTGCCGCTTTCCTCCCATTTATGCATCTGTGGAAGTAAGCAGTATTATCATCACCCATAGAAGCCCATTTGACCCGTGACTTTTGTCGCAGGTCTCTATTTTTAAGAAAATTGGCTTTGTCCACTTCTGTCTTGCTTTCCTCCCAAATCCATATTTCTTCCTCCTCTAAATCCTTTTCTTCCATTTTTTTTTTCAAGCAGAGCTATATCCCCTTTAATCGCATCTAAAGCCTCCCTTTCTTTCGAATATTTCATTCTCCACCACGTCTGTAAATCCCTCTTAGCTGACAGCAATTTCTTGTGAAGAGTCATAGCCGCATCAGCCCCATTAACTTTAGAAAAAGCCTCTTTGACCACGCATTCACAATCTTCCCTATCCAACCACGAGTCGAACCATCTAAACGGTTTTGCACCAAAATTGGACTCATTTAAAGTTAACACCAGGGGACAGTGATCGGAAAGCTCCCTAGGTAAAGCTCTTAAACAGGCCCTACTCCACTTGCTGAAAAAATCCTGACACACCAGAAAACGATCGATTTTACTCATCTTGACTTCGTTTCCCGTACCTGTCATATACGTGAATCTGTGCCCCTGCAAATAATATTCTTGAAGACAAGCATCATCAATAAAATTATTAAAATCAAATGCTGCCTTGGTGTTGAAGTTGGAATTTTTTCTCTCTTCCGACCAACGCACCGAATTAAAATCTCCCATAAACAACCACATACCCGTACCGCCCTGTTTCAGACCAGCCAACCGATCCCATAAGACCCTTTTTTCCTTACCCTTCTGCGGAGCATATACATTGACGATATTCAACACCAAACCGTCAGCCACTGTACAGCCCGACACGATAAGAAAATTATGGTCCTTCACTATACTACACTTTTTGAAAACCTTTGGGTTCCACACACAAGTGATACCACCCGATTTACCCCTGGCTCCAATAGACGCAAACTCAAGACCCCCTGAACCCCAAACTGAAGAATAATCAAAATTATTACCATCGACCAGCATAGTCTCTTGTAATCCCAAAAATTCTACTTTGTGCTTAGTAACCAAACCCTTTACCCAGGATGGTTTTCCAACCCCCCGAGACCTCTAACGTTTACAGATAAGAAATTCATGACAAACCTGTTTGTAACCCTTCACCTTCAATCGTTTGAGAAACCAGATCTTCGTACTCATGTAAGTCAACGCCCAGCTTGAGGCCGAACTCCACAGTGGCTGCAATCTCCTTTTGAATAGGCGCAACATCTCTAACAGAATCCTCTTCCGAAGTTGGGGTATGAGCCGGTTGAACAGGGGGCTCCTTAAACTTATCATGATTGTCAAGTAAAGCTTCAAAAGAATTAGGTAGTTCAACAGGTCCCACCCCCACTCCTCTGCTCTTTACGACATGTTGATCCAAGCCCAAAATGATTGGGTCCAAATCAAAAGGGTCGTCATTGGGCTTGGGCTCTTTTGAAGGTCTTTCATTACTACTTGAAAAAGCCCCACCAGAAGGCAGGCCCACAACCTTAATTTTCCTCTTCATTTTTTTACGTTTATTGTTTTTGACATTAGGAAGTTGGCCACCTTTATTACCAAAATCATTCCTACCACTTTGACCTTCCAAAATAGTGTCCTTAGATTTCTCCTCACCATTGAAACCTCTTAAATGGTCATTAATAGGGCTATTAAAACCTTCCTTACAATCCGATGTTTCCATATTAACACCTGCCGGAGACGTCACCGGAGCATACGACGGAATCTCCGTTTTCACTGTCTCTGATTGTTCCTTCGACTGGAAAATCCGATCTTCTATAAGGTCCGCTAACCATTCCTTCTCTTCTTCCTCAATCCAAACTTTGAGAGTTTTCCCCCGCCACTTCAAATATATAGTATCTTGGATACGAGAGCCCTGATCCACCAATACCCCGACATATTGAAAAGAGGAATCAGTGTCAAGGCTTTCAAGATCCGGCTGCTTGACGACCGTTCCAAAGCGGCTTCCTATACTGCATAGCACCTGCTCCTCCAGTACACACAACGGGATCCCAAATATTTTCAACCAAGCAATACGTTCGAACGCATTCTCTTGTCCTTCCCAAACGCTAACAGAAACGAACTGTTCAGGACGTCCCAAAAGTTCGTCCTTAGCCATGATAGCATGCTCACTAGAGTTGAAAATTAACAACACTGCCAAACCTCCCAAGCACTTGATCACCGCTTCGCTCAGCCCCATCTCCTTGAGTATACTCTTGATATTCCTCAACACCTCTATTGAGATGACCTTTACCACCAAGGACTTCCCATGAAGTTTATCGTGAGCACTGATGTTGTCGTCAATGACGACAGTTTTTTCAATAGGAACACCCTTGAATGCCTCTTTGAAAGATAAGGAATTGGATGCAAAGGACTTCCGTGTTTCATGCAGCTGTTGTGTAGGAAAACTTGGTCATTCTTCCTAGCAGTATACCGGCGATATATCATTAACCTCCCCTTCTTCTAACACGAACCTCGCCACGTTAACCTTCAGTTTGTACTCTCCTAACCGGATCGAGGATAACACTCTTTCCATCTCTTTAACGTCTTTAACGTCGAAAAGAGATATGAAACCAAACCTCCTTCCTTCCTTGTCTCTCTTCCTTGCTATATAAATATCGAAAATGGTCCCAAAATTCCTTACCTCTTTGGCTAAATCGGCTCCACTACATCTCTCCGGTAGATTCGACACAAAGAATTTGGTTAATCTTGATAGTGTTTCCACCGGAATAGGTTTCCGGTGTGTTCCCATTAGAGAGCGTTTAATTAAATATAGGGTTTGGTTTGGTTGGGTTAAACAAAAATTAAGTTGAACATGTTCTCTTTCAATGATCCAACCAAAACCATTTACAAAATTGTAAAAACGTGAGATCTAAAGTTATTCTTATAAAAAATGTAAAAAACAAAACCTGTTGGGAAGACGATTAAAATGAGCCAAAAGTTCATCATCAAAACGTTGTTTAGCTTCATCAATGTCGGATTCTTTAAGATGCCTAAGAATCTGATTATAAACTTCCATCTTCTGATGGCGATTAACGTTGAAACTATTATTATTCACCGTCGTCAACCGGCGTGAAGATCCCATACTCATGCTCTCATTATCCACCGTCACCATTGATACCGTATCAATAATATATTATTATGTATGAATCTTTGAAGATCGAATCAAAACAGAAAAAGATCCAAAACTGATTCTGGGTCTGATTGAATTATATAAAATCAGGAATGCAGTTTGGAAATCTTGGTAGGGTGTTCGTTTTCATGCCTTCTTTGTGCACCTTTATCCCCAAATCGATTCAAACTTTTCGGTGAGTGTTGTTGAAGGCCTGTCGGTGAGTGTTGAAGGCCTTTATTTTCTATTGTAGTTTCTCGTATAAATTAAAGATTGCTTTAACTAATAGACGATGATAATGAAC
Source organism: Ambrosia x helenae (assembly GCA_030844895.1). Lineage (NCBI taxonomy): Eukaryota > Viridiplantae > Streptophyta > Magnoliopsida > Asterales > Asteraceae > Ambrosia > Ambrosia x helenae. The sequence continues at coordinate 47,993 of JAUTDX010002066.1, forward strand.
ATAAACAGTGTGAATGAAGAATGTTCATGCTTGCCAAAAGTGAACTTCTGAGATTGATTAATTCTTTTGTTTTACATAAAGTTAAAAAAAACACAGCAATGGAGATGACGAGTTAGGGTTTAAAAGGTTAAGGTTATGTTATTATTTTTATTTTATTTTTGCTAAAATCATCTAGTGTCACATGGCATGACATATGAGACACTCAAATGGTAGAATGCACCATTGAGTGTCATGTCATCAAAAATGCTTTGGTTTATTATATGTATAGATATAGATAACACCTTTTAAAAATAGTTATATTTATAAATCTCCAAAAGAGTTGCACGTTATCATATTCTTTCAATCAAACAATGATATTTTAAAACGCAAAATATTTTTTTAAATTTAGTTACACATACATACGTGTGTATGAAACTGTAACTAAATGTGTGTCACTTTATTTTGTTTTTTTCGTAACATATAATCAACTAGCCAACAACGACAATATGTTCAATCACATAAAAATACAAGCCACATAGCTTATAGCATAGTAGTCCAGAGGAAATCCTCTCTTGAATAGAGTTAGGAGTTCAACTCTAAGTGTGTTGAAACAAAAGGTGCAAAAGGTTGTAAAAAGGTATAAAAAAAGTTATAAGAAATTAACCGTTAAAAAAATGACGTAATTACGGATGATCAATAATAAATAGAAAGGGTATATAAGATAAAACCCCTAGTGTTGATTGAATCGAGTCTTGAATTGTTTTTTAAGTTGTATATTTCTTCCTAAATGTCCGTAGAGGTTCATGATAGAAATTATATATTTTTTTTCCATTTTAAGCTATAAATAATAATAATAATAATAATAATAATAATAATAATAAATATAGAGTAAAGATCTTGTACAAAGTGTTTTTTTGGTAAAACTGTGAGAATCAAAGAGGATATTTTTTTTTCGAATTGTTTTCTCATATTGTTAAACATGTATTATAGTATTGAAAACTAAAAAAAACAAAAAAAAATGGTGTAGAGTAATTACATAATTACTCTAGTGTGAACTAATGTATTTACTTTAATAACGTAATTACACTAAAAAAATTGATTTTTTTGTATTATTCATCTAAAAAGTATGTTTAAGCATATGGGAAAAAATATAAAAAAAAATAATTTTTTTACCCCCTTTGATTCTCACAGTTCCTACCAAAAAACCACTTTGTATTTGATCTTTACTCAATAATAAATATATATAAAAGAATTGATGTTTGTTGATGTGGCATTTAATGGTGGCGCCATCCCCCCCCCCCCCCCCCCTTGAATGTACCACGTGGCACTCTCTATAAATTTAAAAAAAAAACCCTACTTATAAAACATTTTCTCTTTCAACCCAAACCCTAAACACCCAATTAATCTCCACCTCTTCTTATCACTTCTCTCTCCCTCAAGAAACCCTAAGCCAACGGAATGAATGGTCACACGGTTCTTTTTGCCCTTGCTAATATATCCACCGCCGCCTTCTAGTTGACCGTCATCCTCTCTCCAACGTCACTCTCCTCCATCACCGACCTCCCAATCGATCTGCTCTGATCTTCAGTAAAGCCACACAGGTATGCTCTACACTATTCACACAAACCGTAAACAATCATATTATTATATATTGTTCAATAATTATAGATCTAAAGTCTAAACCTTTTGTTGTACCTCCCTTACTCATGGCGGTGCTACTTCTCCATTGCAGATTAACGACGCAACATGGTGCGTTTCTAGGAGTGACGCCTCTAGGGAGGCTTTACAGACTGCCCTTCACTACGCCTACAGCTCCGGAGCAGACTGCACGCCATTGCAGCCTTCCGGCCTCTGTTTCCTTCCAAACACCATCCAAGCCCACGCCTCCTATGCCTTCAACAGCCGCTACATGCGCAGATTCATGGCTCCTGGATCCTGCGACTTCTCCGGCACTGCCACCTTTGCCAAGACCGACCCCAGTTACGGATCTTGCCTTTATCCACCCTCTCCAGGTATGTATTATGTAGGATATTGGGATACTGATGTTCAATATATGTAAATGTGTATGTTTATGTGTTAATTTCAGGTTTATGCTGCTTTTGTGAAAAAAAAATTTTGTAGGATATTAGATTTTTTTTTTTTTTTTTTTTGTGATCGGAGATGGTACTTTTCGTATTACTCATTATTATTTTGTGTTTGTTTCTCAGCGAATTTTTTAATTAATATGTAAATGATTTTGTTGTGAATGTTTTAGTGAAATACTTAAAGGAGCCTGATAATCCCACTAAATGTAAGCACCTCTGTCTCCATCATTGTTTTGTTATATTATTTATTTGTATTTAGTTTTTTTTTTACTTATTTGTGTAGTTAATATTGTTTTTTAGTAGAAAAATTAGGTTTGACTTCACAATTGTAGTCTAAAAACCGTGGTATGGATAATTAAATCATGATTGAAAGAGGTTGTGCCTTTAGATTATATTATTATTATTATTATTATTATTATTATTATTATTATTATTATTATTATTATTATTATTTTAGATTTGCATTGGGTTGAAGCGGGTCGATCATTGGATTATGTGAGGGGTAAAGGAGATGAGGTGGAGACGGTGGCGATAGTAACAATTTAAATCGCTATAGATGGGACCTGAACTTAATTACCGAGCCTGTCTGAACTACACAAAACCTGACTCAACCACATGTCAGTTACTCGAACTCGATTACCGATACCGACTCAAATGTCATTACCGAAAGAGATGTAACCAAGACCTTAGTGTCTTGATACTGCACTAAATCATGTGACATGTGATGGAAATGAACTGTGTCTGCTCTGTTGGTAAGTTTGTTGACTTGCTCTGTTACGTATTGTTGCTATTATTCATCAGGTTGGCAGAGAATTCTAAATTTAAATGTTGGTGTTTCTTTTAGTATGCAATCATGGAACACGATTGCTTTCTCTTTATAGTCCACATATGTGTTTTAATTTGAAGAAAGCTCAGACCGTTTTGTCTATTGGCATTATGACGGCTTGTCAATTGACTTCTTAGTTGTAGTTTGCAGCCATATGAGACATTCTATTTCTTAAGATCTAAGTTTACATGTCCGAGCCTATATGTTTTGACTTAATAAGATGAAATGTGCATATAATTTAAATTTAAATAGTATAATATTTAAGGTGTTTGTATGAATGAGTTAGCTTTCACAGATAGAGAGGCATACAAGGTGTAGTAGCAGGAAAGTCAAGATAGACAAGAGCTCCTCTTTTGTCATTACAAGGGTTTCTTGATTTAGGAACTGTACTTGAACTTTGTATTATATGTAAAGATGGATAAAATTATTAAGTCATCAATTGTTTGTTTGTTGGTAATTACTTTTAGATTTGAGAGTGAGTTTATTGTATCTGAATTTGAAACATTTTCTACTACTTTAGTCTTTTTTTGGCATATGTGAAGTGGGTTAGGCTAATAAGCTATTAGTCGTTTTTTAGGTTCTGTCTTCTGTGTTGTATATCAGTTTCCTTACCAGTGGTTGTGAGACTTGGTACATAGATGTGATAAGTTTTTTAATTGTTACAACTTCCAACTTAAGTGATTGTTTAGTTGATTAGGTTAGGAATTATAGGAGTCATTAGAATGTGACAGATTAAAGAGATGTGTTGAGTTTTTGAATAGTTGCAGTTTACTTAAGTGATTGTTTAGCTGATTACTGATTAGGTTTTAGGTTAGGGAATATGAGTTATTATTGATCAGAATACTATGGACATGCAGTGATTGAGAGATTTTGTGGTTAGTTAACTTGAGCCATTTGCAATAGATTTATCACGTCATATTAGATTTTTCAACCCTAGGACCCTTCCGGGATAATAACTAGTAATAATATATTCCAAAACGAGTTTTTGAATAATTTACCATTAAACAACTTCATTTCAGGAATGGATTCACAATGCATAATAATGCCTTTTCATTTATTATATAAACTAGGTTTTTATCCAGCCGCGCGTTGCGGCTGCGTCAATATGATTTAGAAAATAATTAAGTAATGACATAGCGTTGCGACATTTCAAATTCCAAATCAAACCTAAATCAATTGTCATTGTGTTCGTGATATTTATTTATCATACATAAACTTTCCACCTAAATTATTGCATATGCTCGTGAAATTTCTATAGTAAGCGTCCCTAATAATTGCGTCATTTTTAAGTTTGTAGACATAAAATTTAACCCGAGTAAAACATAGGAAAAGAAATAATTTAGTCAATTTACTATACAAACTTAATTGTATTACCAATCTCTTTTAATTGTCTTTTAATACTTAAAGAAATATATTGAATTTTCTAGATCTCTACACCCAATTGTAAAAAATGCAAGCAAAAACAAGGCAAAAAGTATTTAACATAACAAACAAACAGAATAAAATAATAATAAAATCACTATTCAAATATACTTGTTTATTAATATTGTATAATAATATGAATAAAATAATAATATAGATACTAAATAAAATAATATGAATAAAATAATAATATAGTTACTAAATAAAATAATATGAATAAAATATTATTCAAATATACTTGCTTATTAATATAGTATAATAATATGAATTAAATAATAATATAGTTACTAAATAAAATAATATGAATAAAATAATAATATAGTTACTATTCATTAAGTTCGAAAACTAATATAGTATAAGTATATATAGTATAATATATATATAATATAATATAATATAATATAATATAATATAATATAATAATTACTAGCTTTATACCGTAGGAGTGTTCCGGGGTTGAAAAATCTAATATGAACTTTCTAAATAATCAACTTAAAGATGTGTTAAAAAAAACTTTTTATATTTGTCAAAAGTATGTAATGTGATCCGAAATAAAACGTTAACTAAACTAACTTCATAGAGTATTATGGAATTCATCATAGTTTACGGAACTTAGCCTATTACCATGGCTGCTTGAACATGAAGATCATCAATCTTTATTTCACTTCAAACTGGTCTCAGCCAAGGTTGTAAAAATCCCGATTAATCATCGATTATTCGGTGATTAATCGCTAGTCCTCACTTTACTGATTAATTTTGGGCTAATCACTCAATTAATCAGTGTCGCGATTAATCACCGATTAGTCGGACCAAATTGGTCCTAGTCAGACGTAAAAAAACTTAAAATTAGATAAAAACTGAATTCGAACGGGTCAAAATGGAGCAAATCTATCAAATAAAACAAGATCTTACCTCAAATTGGATGATAATCCATTATTTAGAAGCAAAATCGATGAAACTCCATGAACCTTTGTTTCATCTTTTGGTTCCTTACGATGAAAGAAGGAATAGGGAGGAAAAAACGGGATATGGTAAACAATGGAGGTGATTATGGTTATTTAAGTACCTCACCGTCCGACTAGCGCCTAGCGAGTTTTACAACACTGATCTCAGCATACAGATGAAGAATAAATCTGATTTTTTGAAGGCATGGGCTATTAACACCCCATTGCTTCTATTTTACCCCTCCCCCCGAAACGCATCGCTTTGGCCATAGCGAGACGCTTTAGGGGGTGAAAATAGAACCAGGAGGTTTTATTATAACCACCTTTTTTCAAAAGCCACATTGTGCGCGTGCCTGAAAGCTAGAACTTCCAAAAACTCCGTATCAATCTGAAAAAGGAAAATGAAGCAAAAAAAAACATCAGATTTTAATTAAGGAACTAACAAAGGTTATCATCTTTAATTCTATGGATTTTTACCCCGGTAATTGATTACAATTGTTTATTTGTACTAAAATAATATAAAAGAGTCCTATGTAGTTAAAAGCGCCAAAGCCACCCAGTCGAGGTGAGGCTCAGCCAAACATGCTTGACTGCAGCAAGGCACACTGAACCGGACATAAAATCTCCTTGCGCATAGGCTTCTCGCCTTGAGTGTGCCTTTTACTACCTAAAACAATCCTAGTAACTAAAAAAGGCTTCAAACTGAAAATCAATTATATGAAAGCATATATTAGCTTAGTAATATTTTTGATACTCATCATCAAGACAGAGAGAGGCCCAGTGTTGAACTCCTCCTCCTCATTCTTAGTCTGCATCAGTTATTACCATACAATTAAACCATTTAAAATCAGGTATGTATAGCTTAATTAAAAAAAATGGATTCTAACTAAAATCAAGCTATGAAATAAAACTAAAAGCACTTAGAGGTGCATCTTTGATCTTCCTCCATTGACCGACTACAAAAAAAAAACAAAAACAAAGTAAATCAAACACTATTAGTACCATTACTACATTTTACAAATGAAAGGAAGGAAATCGGGAACATAAATCAACATACCTGAAGTAAAGAAGCGATTTTGAAGGCAATATTGGTGGGAACCAAGCATTATATGGACCGATTGTTCTGCATCCTTAACTCAAAAATACAAATATCACAAATATATAAGATTAGCATACACAATAATATATCACATATAAACCTCAATCAAACTTTTGAATGCTTTTATGTTATTGAAAACCATTTATTATATACCTAATTAAGAACATAAGTTGAACTCCGAGACGGACATTGTTTTACATGTAGTTCGATATTCAACATATATTGTTAATTCATGCAACTGGTTAGTTTCACTTTGATTTCATCAAAACACTGTTGAAAACTATAGCAACTAAAGTAGCTAATATATCACAAAGATTCAAATTACCTCAATTTCATAGTCAATTATTCATAAATCAGCTGCAACAGTGACAATTAATACTTGTTCTGGATCAACCAAGAACTTGGTGTTACTTAAAAAGTAAGAAAATTCATTAAAATTACTACAAAATACTCATAAATCAAGCTGGAGTTCTTTTGTACCAAGTCTCACATGGCCTCCACCCGTCCTCAATTAGAACAACAGTTGGTGACCAACATATTGGGAATCAAACCGGAGAATACCTACTAATTGTGAAATTAGATACATATAAAATCATATGTTACTACCCTACAAACTTCCATTAAATCGTAGAAACACCAAACGCTAAGAACCTAAAAAATAAAAGGGCAAAAAATTAGGGCTAAAACATATAAGATGTGCCAAAATCCCTTTTGGATAGTAAAACCGATTCTACTAAAAACAAAATTACTTGTATAAGAAAGAAAGGTTCTATCAAGCCTTGAGTTTCTTTAGTATTATTAATCCCTGATCGTTCTCAAATATCCGTACGCTTGAATCTTTGACTTCAATCTTAGACTGATCTTCATGACAATTGAACAAAAAAACTGTTAGGAGATTTTGATATGAATCCGAACCATCACATCGTGATCATCATCATCGTCGTTCAACATTCATGCGCCGCTTTGAAATAGAAAAATTCCATGTGCCGTCGTTCACGATCACCATCCACGGTCACAATCACCACAACCTGTAACTATTATCCACCGATCATCACCACCTGTAACCACAACCACCAGTCGTCGTCGTAGTCTTCCATCTGCCACCACATAATCATCCACCAAACACCACCATCATTTGCCGGCGATTAAACTCCTTCCGATTTAATAAACCTATAACTCAAATAAGAACAGAACATGTTCACAGCACTTATTAAACAATAAGAGACTTATAAAAACATCTTAAACCCTCCTAGTTCAAGAACACATCATACATCCCTAGTCCTTACCACAACACGAACCCTCTCCTCCTACATCGAGGTCATCGAAGCTCGTCAATGGCGGTGATGATAATGGCAAAACCATCCATTTTAATCCTCTACATCTTATGGTTCCTATCATCATCACATTCTCAGCAGCTTTTCACATCTTTCTACCACAAATCATGTCGTAGATTTGAACAAATAATGCAGGACACCACCACCAACAAACAAATCTCCTCACCTACCACCGTAGGTGCCACCCTCCGCCTCTTCTTCCATGACTGCTTAGTCAAAGGCTGGTAATCAAATGGTGCCTATTAATTTATTCTCTATAATTGGTCATATATTATAAAAATTAAAATCTTAAATGATAAAAATATAAAAACTGACCGCGAGAAGCAATGATTCTTTAGCAGAAAGCCGCTCTATTTCCTTAGCGTAAGCAGTAGAAGCTTCAGGAGCCGCAGACTGCTGCTGCACCATTGCTTTGCAAACTTTAAATCTCTTACCGATTATTATCTTAATATTCCAATTAGAAACCTTATTGAAATATACAGGGGAAAGAGTAACAGAAGGGCGAGAAAAAGAAGAGGAAGACATAGAAGGAAGCATGGATTGAATTGAACAACACGCCATTTGGAGGAGAAGAGTGAAAGGGGAGGATGAAGGAGATTTAGGGTTTCAGAAAAATACAATGGGAAGAGAGACGTGAAACAAATAGGGTTTGGCGGGTGAAAAGAACGATAAATTATTAATTTTATTAAAAAAATAATGCACCATAAGATGTCACATAGCACATTCAAGGGGTGAGGGGTTTCCCCAATGAATGTCATGCCATCATAACGCTATTCTTTTGTATATTGTTATTGATTTCATAGGGGGGCGCGGGTAGGTGACTCTGATGTGCAGATATTCAGGTGGAATTCTTGGGCCCCTCCTAAGGTGAATCACTTCATTTGGCGAGCCAGATTATGTAAGGTGGCTGCTAAAACGGCCCTTTCATGTCGGGGAGTCGATGTGGGTTCTATTCATTGCGACAGGTGTGGGTATGGTACTGAAGATGTCAACCATTTGTTTGTCGAATGTGTGCTGGCCAGAGGAGTGTGTTGGAACATCTTTGTGTGGTTAAAGGTCCCTATCCTAGCTAATTTTGTTTCCCTCACTCAAATTTTCAGTTTGCTGCCTGATTGTCCGGGCGCGAGGAGATGGAAAAGGGTGGTGCAAACTGTGGCGATGGCTACGGTTTGGAAACTATGGTATGCTAGAAACCTGAAAGTGTTAAAGGGCGTTCGTTTGGATTAGTCAATGGGCAAATAAAGTTCTTCGTGGGATAGTTGGTCTTCCTTCAATGTAATCGAGATGTTGTAATCGGCCTGTGTTTCGGCCTGTTTTTTGTTTCTTGTTGTTTGTATTGTTCCAGTGTCTTGCTGGGTTCTATATCTATTTATAGAAGTTTTTCTGTTAAAAAAACATATAAAACAGTAATAAACAGTCCCAAAATAGGTTACAATTAGGCTTATATTAGTAATAATTGATGCTTAATTCGTGCCTATTTGTATTTCTCAGGAAATTTGAGCTCCAAGACGAAAACAAAGGATTTCCGGGGAAAAATAAGCAAAAACTGGAGAATCCTAAAGATACCAGACTTGAAGCATGTTCCCTGTACGTTTGGAAGACAGTCCCGGGTCTTAAACAGTGCTAAATTCAGTCTCGGAGCGACCCAGCACCCCCACGCTCACCTGCACGCGAGAATACAACGCAGCACACTTGGGGAGCAAGAAAACAGAGACAAACAGATATGCACGCCCGTGCTCAGACAAATCGTGTAGACAGCATCTGCCATGCAGCAACAGAACGAACTTAAGACACCAAGCATGCCCTTGACACACTTGGGCACGTCCGTACAGCCTCTGGAGGTCTATAAATAGCAAGCTAACCCTCACCATTTGTTCATCCCTTCTTGTGCTCTCTTGGAGCCAAACTCCAAGCTTCTTCCAGAGATCTTGGGGGTCTTGTGGGAGGCCTTCTGGCCCTCCTAACATCTCTCAATGGTTAGGCCTCGTCCTACCTTGATCCGTTTAGCCAAGAAGAGGATCGTAGAGTAGTTATGCAATAAATATCGAGGGTCGTGAGGATCATGAGAGTTACATATCACTTGTAGATGGATAGCTTGTCTATGAGCAGCCATGTTCATGTGATGATCATATCTTATGGTTGTATCTTTCTATTATCACGAACCCATTTCGATTTGTAGACTTTTATTATTAGTAGTAGTAGTAGTTTATTTATAGTTATTTGTGTTGTTATCTTCTTCTAATACTTATTTGTTTATCTTTGTGGCATGTTTGAATGATAACTAACTTAATAACTTAACAAGCTTTAACTTAATTAAATAAAACTAGAGGTATAATAAGCTTCTGGTAGCCTCAAGCTAGATCCAAGGCGAGGAAACCAGTAGAGAGACAGATCCTTCGGGCTTCTGATATCCAAGCCGGATTCTAAGCAATGGCTTCTGAAGTGGACCAGATCTGAGTGACACATTTCTGGTACACTACCAGATGACTGAGTAATCATCATGGTAAAGGGAGGATTCCCTACGGGCGCACCAGTGATCTTTTGTATCATACGCCTTTAGGATTATGTTACATCTTTAATCAAGGATTTTATTCAGTAGTTGAGTGACTTTCTTGGCAAAGGGAAGATTCCCTACGAGCGCAACAGCGATCTCTTGTATCATACTCCTTTAGGATTATATTCCACCTTTGTCAAGGACTTCATTCAGCTCGGGAGGTTAAGGGTTAGGTTATTAAATTGTCGCCCATTTAAACATCTTTATATTTATCTGATCACTAAATATTAAAGTGACATTAAAAGATAAACACATAACGGGTTCTTTATCTAGTTCTCATTAGGATAACGCCGTTAACCAATGGGGATACGAGTTGCCTGAGTCAACTGTAAGAGAGATCCCTCAGTCTTCATGATCGTTAACCTTCTTAGGGGATACGATGTTGGTCAAACTCGGGATTGACCCTAAGGCAATATCCTTCAGTACAAAACGCGAGAGCTAAGACGAGGTGTACGGTGTTCCTGGTCGGAAGTGAAGTCTCCATTTTAAGAAGAAGATGAGTTCGAAGACCAGAGACTTGACCGCGGTTTTCAGGAGCCCGCTATACGCGAGGGCCCTGGCGAAGTACCCCAGGTGGACGCATGCTGGAGAGGTTTTGCATTCTACTTAGTAGCAGCCTCCGCTTCTCTATCAAGGAGTAAACACTTTCAAGATCCCCTTCGTCTTCCTCACAATTAATTAACTTAAATTATTAATTTTTAATAATAAACTTAACTACTTATACGAAGGACCCCGAGATATGCATATTACACCACTCTACTATTTTTATCTTTTTATTTTACAAAACCAAAACCTTTTTCAAAAACTATTTTTACTAAATAATCCCTCCGTTTTATTTTTCTTTTTAAAACCCCGATCAGTAAATTGATGAAAGGTTGAGTAGGGGAACGTGTAAACTCTAGAATACGATACTCAATACTTACCCCAGAAACCATACTATGCACGTCGGGTTCTCTGCCTATGTGTTGGTTTTAGTTTCTAAAGTAAATATTGTTTACTTTATAAATTTAAAACCTGGTATAACCGGTTTAGTAAAAATCAATCGTTTATCCCAAACCAAAGTTCGGAGATTAAAACATCAAAGTTTTTTGCCAGGAAAATGATATCTTTTTAAATTACTAAAACCACGCACACCAAGTTTTTGGCGCCGTTTGCCGGGGAACACAATGGTTTCCAAAGAAAGACCCAAGTCACTTAACTGATCGGTTTATTTTTCTTTTTTGTTTTTATTTTTCACTTTATTTTTCTTTTTGTTTTTTGTCTTCTTTATTTTTCGTTTTCATTTTATTTCTGCTTTATTTCCGATGATTGCGGTTGTTTTTGGTTTTTCTTTGCATGTTTGCTTCTAGATTGGCCACCTGGAGAATTCCCGTGAGAACAGCTAAGACCACCAATGTCATCAACTTACATTTTGGAGGGTTTTTGTTTCTTCTTTATTTTCGTTAGAGATTGGTTTGTCATTCCTTGAAGATCGCCAGGTAAGTGCAGAAAATGTGGAAAATGAGACCGGGTGCAGTTTTCAAAAATTAAAAAGTTAAAACTGCTTTCGAACTTAAAATGGGGGTTTTTAAAAATTATTTTGGGGAAACCCGACTAAAATTTTTAAAACCGGACACTTGAAAACAGTTTTAAAATTGAAAAACGTGAAAAACGGGAGTTGTGCATATGAGCACGGCCATGCCACACTCTATGGCACGCCCGTGCCAAACATGTGGAATCAGATTTGGTGTTTAAAAAGTCTCTTCTTTGACTTTTCAAAACCCATTATCCTTCTTCCCCAAAGCATGACCTCCGTCGCCACCCACCTAAAACCGCCATTTTCCTCCATTTCAGGCCTCAAACTTCAATACAAAGTATGTATAATCAACCCCTAACATCTTTTAAGTGTTTTTATGTCCAAATCTGTCCAGATTCTTGAGTTTTTGCGTAGTTAGTTTAATTTCTTGGTGAAAACCTTAGATTTCTAGTGTTTTTTTGCCCTAATGTTTGCCAGAAACTTTAGGAAAACGATTAGGGTAGTGCTAGGAACGTAATGTGGGTAAATATTTTGAGAAACGTCGCATCAGTCATGAGCACGACCATGCACAGCGTGTGCAGGGCGTGCTTGGCTAGAAAAACCGTTAAAAAAATTTCCCGCGTAATCAGTCTGACATGAGAGATTGAGCACGGCTGTGCATCCCTAGTGCAGGGGCGGCTCAGCAGGAAACAGCACCAGAACTTTTTAAGTTTCAAAATTTAAGTTATTTTTGCAGTTTTAAAATCAGTTTTAAGGTATTTTAAGCAAAAAACAGTTTAAACAGTTGAACCAGTAGAAACACAGACTGCAGACTGAGCCGCATGGCCATGCTCGTCAGTTGAGCATGGGCTTGCAGCCACTGGACCTAAGCTGTTTATTTTCTACAAAAATGTTTAAATTTGTGAAGTTGACCGATTCTATTGTTTTTTGTAGGTTAATGCCCAGAATGAAAACACCGACATAGCGATTACCGTTAGTTTCTTCTGGCTCTCACCACTCCCACCACTCTCACCAGTCAGGAGAGTCTGCTCCACTGGGTACACCAGAGACGTATACTTTTGAGCCTGAGGGAGTTATTCCTGATGGAGTCCACCCATCGGTGTACTCTAACAGGCACGGGACGGGGCGATACGCCTGAGGGCAGTTACGTTTATTTGAGGGGAGACCGTTAGGGCCCTGTTTACCAGTGGTTTATGAGGCCCTAGAGTAGGTGGGGCTTGAGCCTAGGTTTTATAACATGTTGTCCCACCAGTGGCATAGATTCTTCAAAATCAAGGAGACAGTTTATAGGGAGCTCACCCTCGAGTTCCTAGCTTACTGCCCCTACCGCTGAGAATGACAGGGTTTCTACTCGATGCATTAGGTTCAAGGTGGCGAGAAACTGGTACAGGATGACTTTGGCCGAGTTTGGGGTACGTATGGGATTGTATAGATAGAGGTAGACTACCGAACCAATCTTCATTGATAGTCTTTTCTGGTGGCCTGATGGCGTAGAGCCACAGGACTTCTGGCCCACCATTTCTGAGGTCGTCGGGGACCCCAGGAAACACAAAAGGTCCAATTTCCCTGACCCACTCCACAGATGGATTCATATGATCATTGCTAGTACATTGGGGGCCAGGAAAGATAGTATTGGGGATGTCAATAAAAGGGAGGCGTTTCATCTCTACTGCATCATTGAGGGGCAGCATTGTAATCTTGCCCATGTGTTAGCTGAGTTCTTCACTCACAATTTTGGTACCACTTCAGCTAGTCTCATCTTTGGGGGCCCATATATCACTCGCCTCGACACATCATTAGGGGTTCTCACCCCTGAGCAGTGTCTAGACAGACGGCCTTTGAGCGAGTCCGCCCCTTGGGTATTGATACGATGAAGCACACCGGGATTATTGACAAGGAGACGCTAAAGCTGATAGACAACAAGAAGGAGTTGTGGGATGAGAAAGTGGCATATGAGGCAGCTTATGGGGAGAGAGAGCCGGATGAGACCGGCTGGGCAGAGTCTTCAGCAGCAGCTGCAGCCCAGACGCCAGAGCTCCAAACCCCAGGCAGGACCACCACTAGTTGCCAGGACTGACCGCCAGCAGCCTAGAGATATGTTCCGCCCTATTATGGGTCGACTTGACACACTCACTGCTGAGTTCCGGTCCTTTCGAGAGGATTTCTCCAGGAACATGGCCTCCTGCACCGCTCTACCTCCAGATCCCCGCTCTAGCCACCGCTCTCGCCGCTCCCGCTCGGTTTGACTTTTCTCTCTCTGCAGGTTTTATGGATGATTGATGGTTTGTTGACACAAAACACTATTTTATTTCTTTTTATTTTTCTTTTGTGGTTGTTTATGGATGACTATATGGATATGTGGGATGTCGGTTTGATTTGCATGCTCAGTGCATGCTGGACACGTACCACCCGCTAGTGCCTCGGCACTAGTATCTATCTAGGACTTAGTTTTATTTATCTTTGTTACTTTTATTTTATTTTCTAGTATTTTAGGACAGGTTGAGGGCAGTTTGATATTTGTGGAGCCGCTATATTCGACGTCTCTATGTGGAGGATGCAGGTTTTGCTCACACACGAGTAGA